>JAOBYG010111097.1:0-34264 GCA_025403545.1 Epizoanthus stellaris
TCGTCGGGCTGATGATTGCCCATTCGGTCGCCGTAGACATTGTTTGCAAGCTTCCGGGGATTGCGGGCATACGGTTGAGCGGCGGCAATTGACCTGAACCTGGTCGGCCAGACTTCAGGAAGTCGCTTCGCCGAATAGCTGAGGTTCTCGGTAAGGTCGGTGAAGTCGCTGCTTTCATGCGCGCATTGGGCAAGGAAGTGCTCGACCCGATTTTCGGTGTTGATGTCGAACCGCTCCATCGCCGCCGGCAGCCCGGCAATGAACCCGTCTACGATCGAAGCGCGGGCATGGGGCACAACAGCGTGAATCGTGGCCTCCGAAATCGAGATGCGGCCCGATTGAGATTTCATGGGACTCTCCATTGAAAAAGCCGCCTCGAGGGCGGCCGGTCTGTGATGGGGGGATGTGGTTCTAAAGCTTGTCGGCAACCATTCTGGCCAACACTTTGTCGATGCGGTCGTTGGTTCGACGCTGCTCGTTCTTCATCTCGCCGAGCACCTTCTCAATCCCGGTGATATGTGTCACCAGATCGTCGCGCCGAACGAACTTCTCGCGCATTTCCTTGTGTTCCTGCTCCAGCTTTTCACAACGCTTGTGAAGGATCGTGGATGACGCGGAAATCGTGGCCCGCACCCATGTTACGCCCTTGAAGACGAACCCAGCCACAAAGATCAGTATGGTGACCAGGGCGCCGACAGAGCCCCAGGTCATGACTTGCGATGCTTCGAACATCAGGTCAGCAGGGAAATGGCCAGGCAGAGTCCAGCCCACGCGACCACAGGCACGTAGGCCTCACGCAATTTGTCGCCGCTGTATGGATGCTCTGAATGGAACGGCCACCATCCAGGACCGAACCGACCGTTGAAATGTTTGACCTCGTGTTGCGTGGCCTCCCGCAGCAGGTGAATGAGGATCGCCGCCATCAGCAGGCCCCATGCGAGACCAAGAACCTCGACCAGCAAATGAAGCCCGATAGTCACCCCACCGATCAATACGATGTGCAGCAATGTGTCTTTCCGCATGTTGTCCTCATAAAAAAACCGCCTCAGAGGGCGGTGGCATCGGAACAAGGATCCGCCATAATAATGATGGTGACGGCTGAATTCAGTTGATCAAGAATATGGAGACGATGGCGGCGTGAAACCCGTAGTGAAACGGGCAACATCTGAATACCTTATTTCGTCAAGCCAGCCATTGAACCCGGCTTGCACGCCGCCGCCGAACGTCAACGCTGCTGTGGAATTTATATTCGTGGAGTTCGACGCATTGTCAAAATCCACACCGTCCCTATAAAGCGTCAATGTGCCGGAAGACCTGACCAGAGCGAAATGGTACCAGGTATTGATTGAATTGACTGGTGTGGTGAAAGCAACGGAGCCCCCCATAAATACGCTAATGACTTGGCCGGCACCCGTCTGAATTAATATATCGCCAGCCCCGATAAAGCCCTTTTCCAATATCGTATGCGTTGTCTTGACCGCTGCAAATCTCAGCCAAAAATCAATTGTGAAATCACCGGAACCTGGCCGCAACGCAGCATTGTCAGCAATTGAAATGTGATCGCCGACACCATCGAAAAACGCGGCCGCCCCGCCAAGCCGACTTTGACTCCGGTCAATTATCGCGTTTCCCGCCGCCGTCACGGTGAAGCCGTTTTGCGATATGTCGGTAAATGACGTGGCCGCCTGCAGACCGTCGGCGGGTATCAACAATTGTGTGTCGTCGTCGTTGCCGCCGATATCCTCGGCACGGCCGAACGACACCGCACACATGACACGGCTGCCCGGATTCGATGAAAAGTCCGCTTCAACGTCAAGGGACGCTTGCAGCGTGGCGAAATTGTCGTGCGCACCGGAATGGCTGACGTCCGACTCAATGACTTCGTCAAAGTCTTCTGTCAAGCCCGCCCAGGCTGTGGTTACGGTGCCCGTGCTCATATTCGCAGCAACCGCGCCACCAGTAGCGGGAACGATAATATTCCCTGCTGCAGGGTCGCCAAGCGTCGCAGATGCGGTGGAATATGCCTGCGTTGACAACGCCCCTACCATTCGGTGCGTACCTATCCCGCAGCGCAACTGCGAATTCGCGAACGTCACGACAATGTCACCCGTCGCGCCCGTCGGCACTTCGGCAATGAAGATAACGCACCCGTTGAACACTGTTTCGGAGAAAATCGTACCGCCAACGACAAGTTCCGCTGTCACCCCGCCGACGGTCACCGAGGAAATCGTTGTGCTGGTCGCACTGCCGCGCGTCTGAACCTCAACGATAATCATCCGGTCGGACGCTGCCACGCCCAGATCAGAAGCCGAGAACGTGTAAACCGTGCCATTCGAAGTGTCGATTTGCGCGTCAAGAAAGCTGATATTGATCGGCGGCGGCGTCTGCGCGTACGGGTTGATGATCAGATTACTCATGTGTCGCGCGTTCCGATGATCGCGACCTTCAAACCCGCACCAGCAATCGTACTGCCCACTCCGTCAATATCGATTGTAATCTCCGCATCATCAGCCAGGGCGGTGTCACTGATTACGGCAGGCGTGGCTGCGGTCTCAGAAGTCTTTTCCGTCGCATCGATGGTGAGTTTGGTGGAAAGAATCGATGTACCACCGTCGTTGATATCGACGGTGATCACCGCGCCTGTCGGTGCTGTCGTCACGCTGGCGCGAACGTCAGTCACCGTAAATGCATACGGTATCCGGAAAGTGGCCTTGGCCGTTCCAACTGTCAGTGCTGAAGTTTCATCGCTCGCCGCCACGACGAAGGATTCAATGCGGTATACCGACCCCTCCTGGCCATCCAGTTTGTCTGCATCAAGGCCGTTGCCTGCCCCACCAGCGAGCGTGCTGATGATCACCCAAGCATCATAGTCGTCACTGTAGCGCCACCGGCCATGATACCCCGCCGGCATCTCACCGCCGGCCAGAGCGACGTCGCCCTGCAGCACAACGTCCTTCGCCCCGATGCTGGCATAGTTCAGTGTGGAAGCGCCGGTGTTGGCGTTCACAACACGCCCCTCGATCGTCATCCCGTCATGTAGGCTAGACGGTGCGAACCCATTGCTCGATACCGTATAGGTGTTGGTGCCCGACAGATCCCCGACATATTGATGATCGTTGTCCGCCACCTGCCCCATCGCAGCATAATTCGCACGCCCGGTCCCGTCAGCGACACCGGTATGCTTTTTCGCATTCATCGGCAGGTCGGCGCTTGGCTGATTGCCGCCGTCCTTCAAGAGCAGGGAATCAATCGCTGTCGCTACGTCCTGGTCGTGTGTGTCCGCATCAGATGAGAGGATATCGACACCCGCCGCCTCAGCCTCCGTCCAAACGCTTGAACCGGTTCGGCTCCCGTCTGTTCGACTGAATGTCTTGTTTGGGGCTGTACCCGAAAAAGGCATCTAATTCTCCATTAACAATGCGCAACCAGAGATTGTAGATCTCTTGTCCTGCTCAATTTGTCGGCGTAGTGTTCGGGGATGCGCAGAAAAACGATTCTCGGCTATCTGCCGATTATTGCGCTACTCGTGACTATCGTTTTGACCATCGGTCTAACATTCTCGATTCTCTGGGCAGGGATCGAGTTTATCTGCGGGGTTACTATCGGGGGCCTAGCTGTAGCATGCTTCGCGCCAAGCAGAATTCTCGGTGACTTTCCGCCGTGGGGCCGTCTGCTTGTGTTGGTGACGACCTTGATATGTGCCCTGGCTTTCGTCACCTATCACTATGCTGACTTCACGTTCTGGGGCGGGATCGCGGTCGGTACCGCGGCGCTGACGATCTTGGCCAAGTTCTCACGTGACGTGTCACGATTGTAATTCGCAGTATTCGTCGTTTGTTGGTGTATAAAACACGTGTTTGATTCGTTGAGAGCATCGACAACGCATGCCTTTGCAATACTTCCCCAAAGCTGGTCAGATTTTTATGTGTGATTTCAAGGGCTTTGACCCTCCTGAAATCAACAAGAATCGACCGGTCATCGTCATATCGCCAAAATTGCCGTACCGCTCCGAAATAGCAGCAGTTGTGCCCATCAGCCTGACTCCGCCCAGGCACGAACTTCCATTCAATTTTAGGCTCTCCAAGAATTATCACCCTTCGGAAAGCGACGATTTGGAGTGTTGGGTCAAGGCGGACATGTTGCTTAACATTTGCACTAAGCGCTTGAATGCATTCAAGATTGGCCGAAGGAAGTATACGTATCCAACCCTTTCCGAGGAGGATTTACAGGGTGTTAAGCGTGCTGTGCTATATGGTCTCGGTATGGGCCATCTCGCGTAATTGAGGTGGTTGCAGATTGTAAAGGCTGCATTTTGCAGCTATATATTGTGTGTACCCCGGTCATCGGGCTTTAAGACCTAGACTACTAGGCAGGTCGTTCAAACTAGCGATGACAAGCTACCGAGCGGCCTAGAACTGTCATACTGTCCAAAGCCCTGCCATCGCTGGTGGGGCTTTGTTTTGTCCCACATCCGATTATCAACATTCACTCATATGGCTTGTCCCGAAAATGGATTAGCCATACCTCCCTGACATTGCACAACTCGGCCGCCGCTTGGTGGAGAAGGCGTTGGCGAATTGACTCCTCACCCCGTACCGGTCAGCATTCACCTCTAAACGAGGGGGTGAATATGACCGGGCCAAAGTGGACGTTAAATAAAGACCGCAATACAGTCACAGTTGAGTTTCCTACTGATCCCCCGACAGCGTTGGAGTTGGACGCAGGAAGCGTCGAATCTCTTCTACAAGGCCTCGGAACACTCCGCGCCCAGATGCAACCCGATATCCCGAATGACTATGCGATGGGACAAACTGTTCCTGCAATCCCCGATCCCCGCTGGGTGACGGAACCAGACGCGATGATGGGCAACACCCTTCTTCACATCCGAGATCCTCGTTATGGCTGGCTGCACTACCTCCTGCCTCGCGAGGAAGCACGTAAACTTGCCGAGTTGCTCCAATCTCAAGTGGAGACCCCGCCCCCTGGACTAGGATCGGATAAACCGAACTAGCCGAGCCGCCGGAACCGCAAAGTCCATTTTCGTTTGTTTTGCTCATACCTGCTCTCCTTGTGTTCGTTCACTGTGGTGACTATGTTCTGCGGATGAATCGAGAAGACGCCAAGCTCCGAGCAACAATTACGACGATAGTGACCATCGTCGCGTTTGCGGGGTTCCTCTGTTTCTCAATTATATTCGGATTGGGTGTCACCGAATCCTACGAGCGTTATGGGGTTCTTTTTACCTTGCTGCTGGGCTTCGGTTTTGTAGTTCTGATGATAATAGTTGGGTCGCTGTATGATAAGCGGGAAGCACGACTGAAGGCGTTGCTCGCTGAGATAAAACGCGTGCGAGAGCCTCATTAGCCGGCACCTGGGCAGAGATATCACCAAGCGAACTGAGCATGGTTTGTGCACCCGCGCCACGCGGTGACGTCAACGCTCCCACAATTTCCGAATAGATCTGATCTTCTATCCCCTGTCGCGCCGCCGGCGATCGGTTGAATGCGGCCTGAGTTGCACGCTTGACGAAATTCAGCGGCTCCCCGCTTCGTAAGGCATTACCCATGCCCTCATCCAAATGCGCACTGACTGACTCTTTGGTGTTCAGCCTGGCAAAGGTTTTCGAATTGTCTGCGACACTGGCCCGCAGATCGAGCGCCTTGATCGTTCTGTTCAATTCACTGAACAGGATGTCGGCGCGTTTCCGACCGACAACCAGTTTGACCTTTTCGTGGTTGGCCTTGCTCGAAAGCTTCTTCACGACCGCCATCGCCTCGCGCACATCTGTATTTCCGTCCATGATGGTGCGCTGCACGTTGGCCATTTCCTCATCGATCTGAGACCGTAGGCCCTTCATTGCGGCCTTCCGTTCGGCTTCAGTGAACCCGCTCACTGCCTCCTTGACCACCTCACGGGTGCTGTTCTTGGATTTCGTCAGGAGTGACTGACCAAGGCGCAAAGCATTGTCTTCCGCGATCTTGTCACCACCGAGTTTGACGGCTTTCTTGTAATCGGGGACGGCTCGGCCCAAGGCATCTCGAAGATTACGAGCGAGCCTCCCGGCCCTCAGTCCTTCGCCTGTTGGGCGACCGAAATTATCAACCGCCTCTGCCCCGATCGATCCGAGTGCCTTTTTGATCTCGTCCAGTTGCTGGACGTTCGGCAGTTCTTTGAAGGTCACCGTTCCGTCGTCGGCGATCTGTGCCAGTATCTGCTTGTTCTTGAGGCCTGCCTCTTGCATCGCCTCGTTTGCCGTCTGGATCGCACCCTTCAGTATCCGATCTGGGATCCGATCAAGGACTTCCTCAATCGATTCCTCACCCATATTCGACTTTCTCGCGTAGTCGATCGGCTGGGAGTAGGCCAGGTCATAGGCAGCCTGCCGTTTCGCAGATGAAGACCGGGAGATATTCTTGGCAACTGACTTGACGCCCTCTGGCTCGCCAAGAACGTCATCCATGACTTTTGTTAGCCGTCGACTCGCAGTAGCGGCCCGCGTCTCAACCGCCCGGGTAGCTGCAGTGGCGGCGGGTCCGCTTCGCTGGATTGAGGTATCAAGGAGACCTTTTGCGGATTGGCCGGCATCAGCCAGCATTGCGTCATCACCAGCCAGAGCGATGTTCCTGGCCCCTTCCCCTTTGAAGGCTTCGTCGGCCTCCATGGCCCTGACCAAAGGCTCCTGTGACGCTTTTGAAAGTCCAAGCTGTTTTGTCTTCTTGCCCGCAGTAACAGCATCCAGCACCTTGTTGGCAGCGCCTTTTACGCCCGCTGCCACCATAGGCGCAACAACCCCCAGACCTCCGCCAACCACCGTTCCGGTGACCCCGCGGCTCAACGCCTCTGCCTTTCGACTCTCGGGATCCTCCCCTGCCAGGAAACCGGATGCAGCCCCTTCAAGTCCTCCGCCGACACTACCAGCAACCGCTCCCGTGGCCATCTGTCCTGCCAATGACGCCGGCGCTGCTGCTGCGATGGCTGGAGCGGCGGCAACGGCCAACGGAATAGAACCGCCAACACCACCGGCAACCCTCAAACCAAGGGCCGTCTTGGGGTTCTCTTCCTCGAAATTCTCCAACCGGTTGCGGGCGACCTGGGTTGCGATCTCTTCATTGTTGCCCCGCAGGCCGGCGACCGCCCCAGTCAATTCATCGATACCTTCGCCGATGAACGGAACGCCTTGCACTGTCTTGCCGGCCGCGTCCACAAGTGCTCCAGACACGCCCTCTGCGCCTTGCTGTGCAATGGCCTGAGTGTCGACCATCTGACCGGTTTCGGGGTCGAGCACCATTCCTTCCGGTGGTTTGCCGAATGTGCCGTCAGGATTTGGCTGCGTCGCATCATCTCCGCTATCGACAATATCAAACCCTGCCGGAGGAGCAGGAGGCGTGAACCCTTGTGAGGCCGGATCAATTGGAGACGGTTCTACGCCAGGCAGTCGTGCCTTTCCGATTTCTTCGGTCCTGCGCTGCGCAGCAGAGACAGCTTCTTCCATCGATCCGAACTGACCGACAGACGGATTGCTGCCGGATCTAAACAGATCCACCGCCTGATCCGGTGAAACCCTCTCGCCGTTCACAATGGTTGGCAGGTTGTGCCAAACACCATCAATGTTTTCCGTTATCGTCTCTTCAGTCGAAAACGAGCCATCCGGGTTGGCGACCAATGGGCGGTTCTGGTCAATTGTCTCACCTATGTTTGGACGCGCGGCCTGATCAACTGACGGCGGCTCCGCACCTAGATCGATGATTTCGAACCCCGGTGGCGGCTTTAGTTGTGTCTGGTTCATTTCGTCACCGGAACCCATTCGCCATTGATCAATTCAACTTCCTCGCCTGTCTGCGGGTTGCGAGCAATCGGATTACCTGCGCTGAAGTCGGTCATGGACGGGAGCTTGCCTTTCCAGCCCGTCAGAGTGCCGTTTTCAGTGAAATAGTCGGCGGCCTGTTGTTTGGACTGAGCGGCGGATTTGATCTGCTTCAGCAGACGTTTGACACGGCTCGCATTTTCTTGCTGGCTCAGTTTTGGATTATAGGCTCGGGCGATAAGGCGCTCGCCCTCTTTCTCTGTAAACTGAGCTCCAAGAATGAGCCGGAGATTGCGCTGAACCACTTCCTCAACGGCTTCACGGACGGCAATCGCTCTTGGATTTACGGCAGCGCCGATAGCGTCTGGAACCTGCCCAACAATGGGACCAGTCAGGTTCTGTTCGCTTTCTAGAGAGGTAACGGCGGAATCAAGCTGATCAAGCTGTTTTTCAACATCCGAAGCGCCTCCACGTGTTGTCCAGTCGACAAACTCTTCCGCATATTTTTCATCGACCTTAGTGCGTCCCTTGGTCTGATTGCCGCCGCCAACAATGTTCTGAATTGAAGTCTGAGGCGTGCGGACAACATTCAGTCCAGATTGGATTGCCTTGTCGACACGTGGGTCACCCTCCCTAAACGTGAACTTGTTGCCGTCTGCGTCTTCGAGAATAATGAGGTCTTCGGGTTTCTTCGGCTTGGCTGCCCCCTGATACACAACCTTGCCCGACTGTGGATTGACCAGTGTTGCGCCCTCGCCGACCGATACGGGCTTTGCCGGCGCGCCCTGCGCATTCGGAATCACTCGTTCTCCGGTGTCGGGGTAGTAGTTGAAGCCGTCAGCGCCTGTGATAATTCTGCGATCCGGCGGGTTCATCTTGTTCTTCAAGATCGCGCTCAGCAGTGAAGTGTCTCCGGACGCTGCCAGCGTTCGTGCCAAGTCCTCAGGACTGGCATCGGGGTTCGACAGCATGGCCGCCAAGGCTTCACTTTGGGCTGCTTTCTGCTCCTGCTCCTGCTTCATCAGCCCGGCCGCCGTGATCGTGCGCGCTGCCTGTCCAATTCCGCCGCCGATGCTGTCAACTCTCCCGCCGCCACGCAGCAGGGCCGCTGTCAACGCGCTGTTGTCCGCGACCGGCTGAGACAAGACGGTCTGAGGTTGACCGGCTCCCGGCTGGGCTACCGGAACGAGCGCCTGCTTTCTTTCGGGATATCCGACACCCTGTGGCATTACAGAAACATCCTCTGTTGATTGACCGGCATTTGCGCGACCTGGTTCATTGGCCTTGCCAACGGTGGGAGTTCGATCTGCGGGGCTTCAGAACCTCCGCCGGTAAGCGCCTCGATAAGTCCGGCAAGGGCCATCGGGTTTGCTCCACCTGGTGTCGCTGCCAGCCCCGGATTGATCGGGCTGTCCATCAGCGGCGTCATCCCGGGCAGATTGGCGGGTGCTCCGATGTCGAATTGCGGTCCAGCCGCAAGAGGCTGTGGTGTTGGCCCCTGAATACCAGGAACGGGATGCGGTGGAACGTCTTGCAACGCCTGCGCCAACGTGAACTGCCCGTCAGGGACTTGCTGTGGCGTTGTGGCGGTCGGTTCCTGCAACGCCTTGATCAGGTCAGTTGCACCCATATTGTTATTGTCGAGTGCAAGCTGTGTCGGGCCGAAAGTCCTGTCCTGCGGTGTCAGCGTATCTTGGGATGGAACTTCACCGCCGAGCTTGGTTTGAGCAAAAAGTTGCCGAGCGCGGGAATCCGGCTCCTGCTTTGCAATCGAATCTGGCAGCGGGGACACGAGCGTCGGTTTGCTTCTTGGTGTTGGCGCTTGAGCAATCTGAGTAGGCGCGGTGTAGGGTTTGATCTTGCCGCTACGGGCGCCGGCCACTTCGATGTGCCAGGGCTCGTTCCCGAGTGGAAACGCAAGCCCGTATTGACCGGCGTTGTCATGCACCCACTGTCGAACCTCCGCCGGAGCTTTGTCCAACCTGCGGCCGTTGAACCAGATGTCACTGGCCTGACCGTGGTTGTGCTGAGACCGGCCCGGAGGCGCAACCCATTTCCTTGCTTTTGCGGCGGAACCGTATTTCTTCAGAGCGTTGTTCCACAGCCGCTTCTGATGTTGGACTGAACGAAACCCGGAGCCGATCTGAAGCCCTTTGGGGCCAGCCTGAAGCAATGCACCGATACGAGTGCGCATGTCTCCGGACAAACCCCGCACATGGCTGAGGGCCTTCCCCTTCGGGAGGAATCGTCCGAGATGGTCACGCTGGTGCTGTAGCATTGGCCTTCATCCCGTCAACTTCCGCCGCCAGATCTTGTATCGCCTGCAAACAGACGCCCACTGCGTCTACAGCGCTTATCTCCAGCCCGTTGCCAAGACCGAAGATGTCACGCCAATCCTGAGCCATCGGGCCGATATGAAACTGATCGTCTCCCTCACCTTCCCGATACCGCCATGACTTGATCGGGAGGGCCTTCACACGGTCAAGGATGCGCTCCGACCGTCCGATGTCGTGTTTGGCGTTGCGGTCGGATTTCATAGCCAGAGATGCGATGCCGCCGATGGCCTGCCCGACCCCGGCGCTCGATCTGGACGACTGCTGTGCGTTCAAGGCGTTCTGTTGCTGCTGAAGTCCCTGGATATCAGGCGGCGCAACGTTGTACGCGGGCGTCTGGATGAAGGATGGCGACGGCAAGGCCGGCGATCCTTGCAAAGCAGCCGCAAGCTCGTTGATCCCCTGGGTGCGCTCGGTCAGCTTGCGCTGCAGCTGGCGGTCTTCCTCCTGACCGGTCGCCAGCACTGCATCCCGCGCCACGTTCTGCAGGGCTTCGTTCGATTGACGTTGGAACCGGCCCCGTTCGGTATCCCAAATCTCCGAACCGATCGGAATTCCGCGATCCGAAAGCGTCGTAATGTTCTCGTTGTCCAACCGGTCGATGTCCGGCTTCAGCAGCCCTACGTTACGGTCATAGATCGTCTGGGCAACCGGGAGACCTGCGGGAGCATCCGCAAGTGAGAACGGAGTGTTCGGGATGCCGCGTGCAATCCCTTCAGTCGCCAGCCCGACGTCATTGGCGATTCTGCCCTGCGTATCGAAAAGCTGTTGCGCTTGCGGAGACAGGTTGACCGTCTGCTGGAAAGGCGTTCCCTTGAATTCACCGCTGTCCCGCCTCTGGAATGTGGTCGTGCCCCAAGGCGCAATCTGATCAATCGCATTGACCTTAGCCGAAGCAATGACGGCTTCCTTGTTGGCCTTGGACTGAGCTTCTGCTGTTTCCTGAGGGCTGGGTCCGCCGCCCCCACCGCCTTTTCCGCCTCCTATGACACACCTCCGGCCCTATACAGGGACATGTTTGAGTTGCGCATGTCGATCTCCTTATTGGCCGCCTTTTGGAACCCACTCCGGCCTTTCCCAAGGCAATAGAGCTTTTGCTGGGGCGGGTACCGGCGCAGGTGCCGGTGCAGGCGGTGCTGGAGGTGTGTAACCGACACCCGACCCAGGGCTACCGACCGGTGCGAAGGACGGTTGCGTCGGTGTCAGAGATGGGCCGCGATTGGGGAACAAACCGCCCTGAGGTCCCGGATTGCCGGGAGCACTCGGCAAACCCGTGTTTCCGCCCTGCAGCATCTGAGCCAGCAGTTGCGTGCCCGCGTCGGGCGCGGTTGCGTTACCCTGGAATTGTGCGGCCTGTTGGCCAAGTGTCAGAGGAAGCATCTCAAGTCCCTTTGCTGTCAATCCAGCGGCAATCCCGCTTCAACATTCCGTAGATCATCGCGTCGTCACCATTGGACATGGCCTCACGGGCGTTGCCTTCTTCGACAAAGCCAAGGCGCTGCACGAACTTCCGTGTGTGTTTGTTCTTCTTCGAAACCAGCAACGTAATCCGTGTAGCGCCAAGCCCGCCCAGATCCTGTTCCGTGAACGGGTATCTGAAGTAATCGGCGACGAACCCGCGCATCAACCAACCTGGTTCGCCGGCCGCATCCATCTCAATGTCGGCAACGCGCTCACCGCGTTTGTAATTGCGATAGATCGCACCACCCAAGAGACGGCGATCCTTGAAGCTCCATGTGCCCAGGGTTTCATACCAGAGATCGTGTTTGGTGATCTGTTCCCAGATGATGTCGCCGCCTTTGATGCGAGCGAGAACCCACCGGGCCACGAGTTCCTTGTTGCTGGTCAGGATCGCCTTAGCGGGCATTGCCAGGCCTCGCGAGAACATCAGTGGAGTCCCAAGCCAGGTCACTGGCTGATGTCTCGATTTCCAAGGCGACGCCGACGGATCTACCGCGCCCGTTTGCAGAGAACCACTTTTCCGGTGGCTCTGGTGTGGCCCCCCAGGCACTTACCCATGGGCTTCCCCAAGGCGTTCCACCGCTGCCGCCTACGATGTTCAGAAGATCGCCGGAGAGCGCCCGGGTGTTGAAATCCGGGTCCAAGCCCATGCGACCCTGTACGGTTCCCTTCGCCGTGATGTTGGGTCTCATGGCCGTGTACTGTTGATTGGTCGATGCACCGCCCGGATAGCTGAACCCGGTCCTCGCCCTGCAGGTGATCTTTTCCCCCTTGTCGGTCGCACCGCCGACACGGTTGATTGTGCCAACTGCACGTTCACTGAAATAGAGATCATCACCAAATGGGGAAAATGCGTAGGCATTCCAGCGGGTGAATGTTGTCCAGTGATTGTTCCTGGTGTTCAAGATGTATTGTTTCGCCGCCGAGGCGGTCAGAGGCACATTGAAATAGACAACACCCTTGTGAAACACGCCGTGCCAGCCTTCCAGGGTTCCGTATCTGGCATAATCAGCTTCAACACCGGAGGCCACCTGCCCCCAGACATCGATCGCGGCAATATCGCCAAGTCCGGAATAGATCTGTGAAACCGGCAGGAAGCCTGACTTCGTGATAATGATCAGTTCACCGCCAACTTTTACCGTGCACTGCCGGCCGACGGGTTCGGGTGCCTCGTATTTCCCGACAAGTGTAAATGTCGATGCCGGATCGCCCTCGTAGACAATGATCTGCCCGGTATCCATGATGAACACCGTGACGTCGTCGGCGCCATCGCCACTGTCTCGAGACCACGATCCGATTGCCTGGCACCGCCCGCCGGATGCGATCTGGGAAAGTTGGAAATCCGTCAGAGCCCCGGTGACATTCCCGATCCCCCCGTACATAACGTCAGCGGAATTGTTCTTGCAGAACCACAACCGGTTTCTGACGTTGGCGACATTGACGAGATCGGTAAGCGTCGCTCCGGTAAAGCCCGTCGCCAGCCACGATGACCCGTCGAACCGCCACGGCGTTTCGGTGCCATTCACACCGAACAGATAATTGTTGAAATTGGTTGTCTGAAATCGACTGTCCACATACCCGGCGGCACTCAGTTCCTGGGGGTCTGTGCTTGACGCATCGAAGGCCGATCCATCCGATGTTATGGCGACCATCGTCCGCCCGGCAATGCCCTTGTGCTCGGCAAGCGTCCTGACTGTGCCGAAAACAGTTTCGGTCGGGAAAGCAGCCGTTGGCGCCGTATAGGCCCCGGCATACCGGGCCAGCCCCTTGGTTACACGAACCGCATCAATCCAGCCGTTCCATCGCTCCGTAGGACTGAGTGAGGCGTGCTGCGAGCCAATGTAGAAATTTATCAAATTCCCGCCGATATCGCTTGGATCATCGTTGCTGGCCACCATGGTCCCATCGACATAGAGCCTGATGATGCCATTGCTGTCTCGGTCAACGGACACATGATACCAAGTTCCGGTAGAAAGAGACGTCACGCCGTCTATCGTTTGCTTGAATGAGCCTTTGTAATATTCAAACCTGAGTATTGATGACCCCACCGTTGAAAGCGCGTAGCCATCGTCGCTGTTAACACTTTCGAACAGCGTGCTCATTATATAGCGCTCACCACTGAGCGACGCGGGCCGTATGAAGCATTCAAGGGTGAACTGATCGGTACCGATGTGGTATTGCGAGTTCGTACCGGAGGTCGCAGACCTTACATAGTCGCCGGTGCCGTCCAGCAACAAAGACGAGTCCCCGAATTTCTTTTGTGCCGTGTCCAGTTGCGCGTCACCTGAGAAGATCAGGGTATCGTTGAAGTCGCTTTCGTCTGTTGATGTTGTGTCACCGTCTGTCCCGTCGAAGTTGGCCAGGAGCGATACCAGGCTAAAGTCCTCACCGGCAAGGTTCGCATGGGACACAAACCCAGGCCGCACGGTAAGCTTGCCAAGATCAGGGAAGAAATTCTCCATCTCCCGAGCCTGATCAGCAGATAGCGCTGCCCTGTTGTCGCGTAGATTCAATCCGCGATAAGGCGCCGGCAGCGTGTGAGATTGCCCCGTACCCAAAGCGCGGGATTGCCGGACATTCCTACGAGCCAAAGCCCTGCTCCGGGAAATTGTGGCCAAGCACACCAAATGTCTCGCGGTCCATCACGATCGTCGGGGCAGCTCCATCATTGGCGATATGGGCTGCTCTGATATCATCGGCCTCTTTCATTTCGTCCTCGTATGGCAGGCCCTTCGCAGATAGGAACCGCCACTTGATTTCACGCTCGAGGAAATATTCGTCAATCACGCCCTCATCGGTGTCAGCAGCCCACGCGGTCTGCCCGACTCCAGCCGAAGACTGGCACCAGTTGTCGCTGTAATACTGATAGGCGAGAGTCTCGACCGCGGTGGGCGTTGGGAATATCTCCATCTGCTTGGCGGCGATGCGGAAGTAACTCCGCGACGTGGCGGTGATGTTCGAGGACTGGAGCTGCTGCCACTGTGCAGGGGTTGCCGGGCCCAACAGTTGCCAGTCGTTCGTGTCGTCCCAGAACGTCTGGTTCGAGAACTTCCGAAACCCCGCAGGCAAGGCATATGCAGCTTGTGAGGCGACCGTGTCGAAGGTGTAGCTCAACAGGAGGTCTGTCAGGTCGTGCTTGCGCGTCAGATACTTGCCTACGCTCTGCGCAAGGGCGAGCATCTGCGTTGCTGTGCCGTTGCTATTCCCGATGATTGATGACGGCACCTCATATTCGCCGATCTCATTCAAAGGGTTCTGGCAAATTGACAACAAACTCATGAATTCGATACCATTCTGTTCATGTCACGACCTCCTGTATCACCGCTGCTTCGCTTCTCATCAAAGTTCTCGATCCAGAAAAATGGCTGCTGGAAGTGGCTAGGATTCATATCTCGAAAGGGCTACGGACTGTTTCGGTTCGACCCCGGCGAGAATGAGATAGGTGCCCACCGCGCATCTTGGCTGTTGCACCGAGGGCCCATTCCATCTGGTAAGCTTGTTCTCCACTCATGTGACAATCCCGAATGCGTCAATCCCAATCACCTGCGGATCGGTACGCATGCTGACAACATGAAGGACAAGGTTCAGAGGAATCGCTGTGCGATTGGCAGCAAGCATGGTTCGATCACAAAGCCAGAACGTGTTCCAAAGGGCATCGATCACCCAGCCGCGAAGCTCGCAGAGCGAGACATCAAAGATATCCGTGCTTCACATGAGCGAGGCGTCGATTTGGCATCAAAGTACAAGGTCACCCCGAGCATTATTTCCAGAATCAGACGACGGGTAATCTGGACACACATCTGATCAAGATTTCTTGACCGGTTCCTTAGCTCGGGATTTGACCGCCTCGTTCGGTGCGAAGCTGGTCTCTCCGAAGTGCTTCAGAGCGACGGCCGCAAGATCCGCCGTCAGGACTTCATCACCCAGGCGGCCGGCCTCATCGATCAGCGCCTGGAATCGGATTGTCACGCGCTTGCGCCGGTACTGGATCTGCTCTTCGGCTTCCCGAGCCTCCGTCTTTTCGACAGCGCTCATTTCTTCGCCCTGCTCTTGCGCGCCCTCTTCGCCTTGGGCTTTGCGAAGAATGTCGGGAACCGACGCATCAGTTCGTCACGGTTGTCATCCGTGACCTTGACCGCCGTTGAGTCCTTCTCCCCGACAACACGGATCTCGACCGCCAACGGTGGGCCTTCGATCAATCGGCCCTCGCGGGAGAGGCTGCCTTTGTCACGCGTCCACACTGTCTTTCTCCTTTGCCTTGGTTGATGATTTCCGAGCAGGCTTCGTGTTTTCATCTTCGCCCGGGGCATCAACAGCCGGTGGGTCCTGGGTCTCAGCAGCAGGCTTGTTGGCTGCGGTTACCAGCTCCATGAGCTCGGTAAGCTGAGACTGAAGATTGGCGTTCTGGTCTTGCAGAGCTTGGATCACCTCGTTAGTCGGGACGGTTGCTTTCTCGCCGTCCTTTCCAGCCAGCTGCAACGTCATCTCGGCGACTTGAGCCTGCAGAGCGTTTAGCTCTTCACTGTTCTTCGACTCCTCTGTCGGCTTGGCGCCAACCAGGTCACGGGCCGCATCACGATACTGGCGCCAACCGAAGCCCTTGGCCGAGCATTGCTCGTCAGTGAACGTCGCGAGGTCTTCGGCAGTTCGGATACCGTCAAACGACAGGAACATCGCCCTTTCCTTGTCGATGCCGTCGACATCGGTAATGGGCGTGCCTTCGGCCACAACTTTTTCGCCCTGGAAGTCCAGCCAAGCCTCGGGGAACCGCTTGATGAATGATTCGCAGTTATGCTGCGTGATCTTGCTTGAAGAGATGTCCTCCGGAACAGCGCCGCGGATCTTTTCCAGGCAGATCGGGATCGTACGGTAGATCTCGCGGTCGGCGGCCTTTGACTTTTGAATGTCAAGGATATCGTGAAACTGGAACCGGCCGAGAATGTTGCTGACCCATTCACCGGAATTCTCATCCTTGGTCATGTCGGCCCTGCTTCGAGACGGGTACCAGCCGGACGCAGCATCTTCCGCCTGTCGGTTCGGATACCAGGTATCGGGGTTGGTGGCTGAAAACTCAGGCATGTCTGCTCCTATTGGAATTTGAGGGGGAGATGCACACACCCGGAGGCATGTGCATCTATGTCGTTACGCTGCGAGACCGTCGTCCATGAACGGACGTTCAATCTCGAATTCAGCGAGTCCAGTGCTGGGGGTGTCCACGTCTGACGCGCCCTTGGTACGCTTGACGAGGTCGCCGGCAACAATGGCGTCGTCAATGCTGCCTGCCGTAGCAGTGGCATAGACATTGCCGTTGTCGGCAAAGCTGGCGAGTGCTTTGCCGACAGCTTTGCCCCCGATCTGATACCAGCCGTACTGGCCGGCAACATTCGCTGACATGGCAATAGCAACCGGACCGATGGCGTTCGCGGCAAGAAGTGCCGTGCTGCCGTCGTCGGTGTTGTAGGTCACCCATGATCCCACTACGGTGCTTGCGACACCCAGCAGGTAGATGAACTCACCGCCGCCGTAGGTGTCGTCACGGGCCTGGGCAATTTGCCCGAGGTCATGAGCGTCACTCTTGGCGGTTTCGGTATCGGCGATCGGCTGGTGGCCGATGTTGCCGAAGGAAGTGATTTCGAAAGTCATTGTAAATCTCCTCCTATGGCAAGATCACGCCGTTAAGGTTGCGGTTCGAGGTGCAACAGTTACCGGCCCACAGAAGTGGAACGACAATCGCATCCTGATTGACCGAGACCTTATCCGGCAGGGTGACGAAGTTCCGGTCCGAGTGGGGCCGGTACTTCAGATTGTCGGTGTTGATCGCATACATGCGCGTTGCCGAGCAGTTTGCGTCAAAGAACACGTCTGCAGCTCCACCCCAGAACTTGAGGGATTTGAAGCCTGCACCCGCACCGGTCTCGCCCGTGTTCATGTCGTCCATGAACCGTTGGTTCGCCTGAAGCGAAGCGAGGTAGAACTCGAAATAGGTCGAGCCGGCGACGAAGTAGTCGACAACCTCCCCGTTACGAGTGGTGTTGATGAAGATCGTGTTCATCGCCTTGGTGATGGTCGACGCAGAAGCCGTCACACCTTCGGCAGAGAAATCGTAGAACTGATTCCTCCACCAGGTCTGGGCACTGGCGTCGATACCACCAACCGTTCCCGACGTCGGGAGGTCGGCCACCAGGTGTTGCAACCCACCGATAGCCTTACCGCTAGACTCCGTATTGGAGTAAAACAGTGCGGCTGCGATCTGGTTGCGCATGGTGCGCTCGGCGTTTTTGATGCGAGCTTTGAGCAGTTTATGCATCTGTTGACGGGATGCATTCTGAAGCTGCTCAAGACCGTTGATCACGACATTCGCATTGGCCTGCTTCCAAGCAAAGCTCGCGCTCGTCAGCACGTCGCTGGACGAAACGTTGAGCGATTCAAGGCCTGAGTACCATTTGCTTGCTGTTACTTTCGCGGTTTCCCACTACTGACCATCTCACGATGGCGGGGTCGGTTCTTCGACCAACCCTCTCCGGCTTCGGTCATTGCATTAGACCGGAGAGCAGACTGTCGCATCACCCTTTCGGGTGCTTCTCCGCTCAGTCGTTCACGGTGGCTGTTAGGCCTTCCGCCCTGTCGCCTGTGCCCAGGCTTCCAAGTCAATCAGGAGAAGTTTACCCACGTCCAAATTGGAGGACTCTGATATAATCGGGCTATGCCGAAAAAGAAGAAACCTCGTCAAATCTGCCCTATTTGCAGCGCAGAGTTTTATTGCCCACCAGGGTATTTGAAGAAATGGCCTAATCCGACATGTTCACGATCATGCGCCGCTGTCCGAAGACTTAAGGGCGAGATGCGTTCATGCCACCAATGTGGCAAAAACTTCTATGTCCGTCGCTCTCAGTTGAGCCAAGGTTTTGGCCATTACTGTTCAAACGATTGCGACGGCGCTGCGAAAAGAAAACGCGTCAATGTGCCCTGCACATGGTGTGGAACCTCTCTCGAGCGTACCGAATGGCAGGTTGGAAAGCACATTGATCATTTCTGCGATCTTACCTGTCATCACGCTTGGAAACAGCGCAATGGGAATCACAAGAGTAAGAACGCCTTCACAGTGAAACAGAAGCGTGAATGGCTCGGTCCTGAATGCGTGAGATGCGGCAGCACCGACGAACTTGAACTTGACCATAAAACTCCACGCTTTGCTGGTGGGCCCAATACCAGGGAAAATGCACAAACCCTATGTAGGGTGTGCAATCGCCGAAAGTACTGGGAAGAGGATCGTCTCCTTATATCGGCCTGACAGCGCCCAATTATGCCGCCAAAGCGTTAAACGTGCTGTTTTCAGCATATTCAAGGTTTTCCAAGATGTTCACACCACCATCTGCCGGTTCGGTGTTGCCCTTCTTTTTGAGGCGGGCCAGCAGAGAGTTATTAGTCTCGACGTTATCGGCAATCGTGCTCGAATAGTTGTCGATCGTGGTGGTGATAATCTCGGTGTAGGAAGTATTTGGAACGGGCATCTGCCCTCACTCCTATTCCGAGTGAAGCAGACATCGGCCCCTGCAGTTAGTTCACACCCGCGTCCGTCAGAGCAGCGTTCAGAATGGAGTCGAGGTCATTGGCCCCCGACGACTTCGCTGGCGCTGTACTGGTGGACGGTGACGGTCCCGCGGCATTCTTGGCACGGTCGACAGTCGCCTTCTTCTCGGCCGCTGCCTCTTCCTCTTCACGCTTCGCAGCACCTTCGTTGGCAATGCGTTGTGCTTCGGACTGGAGGTGTTGCGGACCGAATTCCGGATCAGACTTGATCGCATCCTGATAGGCTGCATCCATGCGAGCATTGTGGTCGGGGAGTTTGTTGTAGTGATCGGGATAGCGCTCCATTAGCGCGCCCATCACACCACGCACCCGGTCAAAGTGCGGATACTTGGGTTGGCCGGACTCGTCGGTCTGGCCCTTGAATGTTTCGATACCCGAATTGACCGTCTCGACCTGCTGCTGCTGGGTCTGATTTGTGACTGCCGTTTGCACCGCCTCTGCTACGAGGTTCGGTAGGGTCTGTTGCAGGGAGCTGACATTCTGCTCCAAGGCTGAAAGATCAGGGACTTCCGGATCGCCGGTGTCTTCACCGCCTTCCGTCCCCGGTTGCTCCTGAGAAAGCACCTGGCTTGGATCAATGCCCGCCGTTTTCATGACGTACTGGACGTAACCGATGGGGTCCTGCTGATACCAACGCTGAAATTGCGTCAGTTGCCCCAGCAGACTTACCGACGTATGGCCGGCGCGCTGGAGTTGTTGCTTTTCCTCATCAGAGAACAGCCCGTCAATCGCCTGTGCGGTCTTGATCTGCTCACTTGCTTCCTGAGACTTGCGCGTGAACCCGGCTTCCAAGTCATTGGCCATACTGAGCATGGCCTGCTTGGCTTCCGGGGTCGGGAGAGCTTCGAACGCTGCCTTTTGATCTGCCGTCCAATGTTCCTTGGCGCGGATGGTCTGGGCCTCAGACGCCGCGTCATCAGGTTTGTCGTCAGTCTTTGGCGCATCTTCGTCGCTGCGCTTGTCTCCAGCCGAATCCTTGTCGGTCTCACCGCTTGCGGTGGCCTTGTCTTCAGTGTCGGTCGCCTCATCACCGGGCTTGGCCTCAGCCGGCTTTGCTTCTTCCGAGTCACTACCCTTTTCGGCTCCTTGGATGGCTGCGTCCAAAGCGTCGTCGAGGGATTTGAATTCTGTTGAAGGGTTATCGTTCAATTCGCCAGCATCGTCCGTTGCCGGACCGCTTTCAGCGGGTTCGGTGTTCATGTTTCATGCCCATGTGTGGTTGAAATGAAAACCCCGCTGACGGATCAACGGGGTTTCTTGTTGTTACGCGGCCAAACGCTCGCGCAGGGCGAAGCCTTCAAGGGGCCACATCTGCCGAACACCGTCTTCGTAGGCGAACTTCTTGCCAAGTTCAGCATCGAAGTTGTCAGCATCAGCCGGGGCCGATTTGCCGATCACAACAAAGCCGTTCACCATCGTCATGATGGCAATCGTCATGTGAGTTGTTTTGGCCGGGTGGATGTATTCAACGTCCGCGATCCGATCAATGATGTAATCGAGAGACACGCGGTTGGGTGTTTTTTGCACTGCCTTTGACGCAGCTTCGGTTGCTTGGAGACTGTCCATCTTAGGTCATTCCAGTCATGTTGAGAGTTGAAGTGGAAACGCCCCGCTTCCGGAGAAACGAGGCGTTTGTCTATCCCCTTACGGGGTGGGTTTTGTGCGGACCGGGCGCTACTTCCGGCTGGTTCATGACACCTGTCCTGGTCGAGCCGTCATGATTGTGGCTGGCGGATTGGATACCGCCTTCGGGTTGTCGGCCTGCATGTTCCGACTGCCGCACAAACTGAAATCTGGCGGGCCGGGCGCTTACGCCGGCTCAGCCCTATTGGCATTGGAGTCCCACGCTCAGCGTGTCCTTAGCTGCCGCGCTTAGGGCCTTTGGTCGGTCAATGCATTCATCCGTGGTGCATCCGCGCGTGGTGTCAGCTAAGCCACGCCGCCGCCAGAACCTATTCTTTGTAATCGCCCCAGCTCATCTCCACGTTCATCTGGATCGGGTTCTGTCGATCGCTGATGCGTTCCGGGCCGGAGTCGTTGTTGAATTCCTGGGCGGTCTTGAGTTCACCGCACTGCCTGACACCGTGCTCCTTTTCGTACTCCCGCACTTGTGAACGAGAAGAAAGAACCCTGCCGTCGATAGGCGATACGAACTCTGCAATGTCACCAATGATTGTCGGCGCCCCAACGGCAGCCGGTTCTGTTAGACGATTGCCACCCTCGTCGGTGCGGTATCCGTCGGCATCGATGTAGGTCTTGGCGCCGGTCTGGTGGTTGTAGCGGATGCGCATCAGATCCTCCGATCGTCCAAGCGAACTACATTCTCCGGAATCCAGTAGCTAGTGCACGGGTCAAGCCGATAACCGGTGGTGTCGAGTTGATGTTCGAACACTTCTTGGGCCGCCATGCCGCCGACGGACCGTGCCCAGTTGCAGCGTTCCATGTTGGCCTCGACAACCTGCCGAACAATTTCAGGGGTAGCTCTACCGCAACGCATCAGTGCTTCCACCACTTGTTCGGGCTGCGATCAATGCCGCCAACACTCACAGATGGCTCAGGACCCCATTGAACCCAAAACACCTGATCGCCGTCGCCTCCTTGCTCCAACTGATGAAACAGATTATTCATGGCAGCGATGACGGAATCACGGGTGGGCGCTGTCTTTTGGCTTGCAGAAACCAACGCCACAGGTGCGACAACCGCCGCCGCAGCAACACCGCCAAGGAATTCGCGCCGCCTCACTGAAACATCCCTTCCGAGCGGAACTTCAGATACATCAGCCTGCCGGCGACAAGCTCGGCAACATCCTCAGCGGTATTCCGGAACGCTTCGACCTGCTTCGCATGCATCTCAAACGTGGGAACGCGGGACATCGGGTGCGCCTCGTGGAATGCCGCGTCTTCCGCGCATTGGTCGATGATGGTCTGAATGACTTTCTTGCGCTCCTGGACGCTGAGCTTGGCAATGGTCCGGCCCTTCCAGAACACCGTCTCGGCCAGCTTTTGGCCGTTGACCATCTTCTGCCCAGGTAACGCAAGGCTGTGCCCGTTCGGGGCCAAAAGTCCGAGGTCGGTGTTCATGCAACGGTCTCCTGCTGTTGTGTTCGGGCGGCGGTGATCCGCGCCTGCATGTCTTCATGTTCCAGATCGGCGTTCAGCCTGGCATCGTCACGTTGCTGCTCAGCCTGGGCTTTCGCGTCTTCTCGCTGCATATCGGCATTTAGTGCAGCGTCATCACGCGCGATGTCGGCCTGCATTTCCCGATCCTTCATTTGGATCTGAGCTTCGTTCTTCTCGCGCTCCGCCTGAAGCTCGGCCTGCATTTGCTGCTGCTTGAGTTCAAACTCCTTGGCCATGGCTTCAATCTTGGCCTGTAGCTCCTGCATCTTCAGGTCCATCTGCGCCTTCATGGCCTCGACCTTCGGATCGGTCTGTTCCTGCTGTGGCGGTTGGTTTTCGATTTCATTGAAGGCGTCTTCAATCGCCTCTTCCAGCACACGGCCGACCTTGTGGCTGCGAACCACGAACATGACCGACTCTCTCACCAGCGGGATAGACGCCGGGAACTGCTGCATGGCCGGGATGGTCTCGCCGAACAGCCGGGTGATGACCTCCAGGAACTCCATGCGGCTCGCCTTCTCCGCTTCGGCGTCCTGAAGTGCGGTGGTGTCGGTCTCGATGTCGATCTTGTAACCGCGGGCTTTGTCCGACCGCAGCATCTTCATGACCTTGCCCCAGGTCGGCATGTCGTTGAGTTCCGCCAGGCGTGCGTCCATCGCCGCCTTGCCTTGCTCGATCTGCTGTAGAGCCTCTGGTGGTATCTCCCCGCCGGTCTGCTCCAAGAGACCTTGCAGAGCTTGCCCCGCCTGTGCCTGCAACTGCTCCACCTGAGCCTGAATGTCCTCGTCGGTCGGCATCTCGACACCTGTCATCTCGGCCAGTATGTCCGGTTCGAAGTGCTCGGCGAGGATCTCGGCCTTGATGCGATAGAGATCCCGAATGAAACGCTGAACTTCATTCTGGCTCTTCTGCATCCGCATGGACCCGAATTGCGCCTTGAGCTGCTGTGCACCTTTGGTCTCGCGCGGGTCCGTAGACCCTCGAACGATGTCGCTGATGCCGGTCAGCTGGTAGATCGTCTCGATGATCTTGTCGCGGTTCTGGTAAAGCCCCAGCAGCGCCTCTACGACCGGCTTGAGATCCAGCGTCTGGAATGCTTGAGCGAGCCCACCCTTTTCCAGAAGCTGTGAAAACGACTTGTGCGGCAGGAACGTATTGTCATCGGCCTGCGGCAGGTTGGCGAGGTTGTTTTCCTTGTCGCTGGCATCATAGACGCCGCGCCATTTCAGAACGTTGGTCAGCCGGACGATGCGTGTCGTGATCCGGTCCAGTTCCTCGATCTGATCCCAATAGAGGATCGGCTCCGGTACCGGGATACGATCATCATTGGCGCGCACCTTGCGCAATGGATCAGGGCACGGAAAGAATCTCTTAAGCCCATACGGGTCTTTGTTGACCTTCAGGATGAAGGAGTAACCCTCGACGATGTAGACGCGCTCCTTGCGTGTCTTGTCCCATATCTCCCAGACCTCAGCCCGCTTGAACGTGTCTGTCTGCTGGTCGGTGTCGCGCTTTTTCTCTTCCGGACCGATCGTGTGGTTGAGCGGGATGTCCTTGGCGTGCTTGGGGAACTCGTTGTCGAGATCATCCCGCGAGAACAGGTGCCGGCGTCCGACCCATGGCATCTTCTTCCAGGTCCGCGCTATGCCTTCCCGGTAATCGGACCAGTGAACGTAGTCGACCATCAGCTCCTGAGCGGTGACCTGTTCAGTCGGTTCTTCGCCCTCGGACTTCTCACCATCTGATTCAACCGTCGGCGTATAGACCACCCATCCCTGCCCACGACCAGGCAACAGTGCATCTTCGAGACACTGCTCTATGACGCAATCAAGGTCATAGTCTTCACCGCAATAGGCCAGACCGCGTTCGAGAACCAATGCTCCCTGTCGCGCGATCTTGTCAGAGGTACCGAACCGTCTGCGAACATCAGGGTTTGCGCTACTCGAATAGAGCGCCGACTTGAGGATTTCGGTGTTCGACCACAGGATGTTGAAACGCTTGTTCGTGCGCTTCTGCAGCCTGGCGCGCTGGTCCCGGTATTTCTTGATGATCTCCGGCGCTACGTTCTCACGCCACGTCTTCTCCCGAAGATGCGCAGCCGCAAGCTCCTGCTGCCAGTACTTCGACGACTTCTTGTTGTCGCCACCCTCAACGTCTTCGCGGCGTTCGTTGGCGACAACGGACTCAGCCATTAGACGGCTCCACGCGGTTCAGCATCTTGATCCACCGCGCCGCGTCACCTGTGAGCTGCGTCTTTTCACACCATTCACGCAACTGCCGGCGGCCTTCCTCAGTCCACAGCATGTCGTAGACGCTGACGTATTGTCGGCTCATTCGGCCTGTTCCCAATTCGAGCACAGAGCCATGTCCGGCAGGACGAAGCCTGCTCGCATTTTGGTGGGTGACAACTTTTGAAAATGTTGGGGATGCCAACAGCCTCCCACCGCTGCATCTTCGTTGAGCTGTTGCCAATGCTTGCACGTCCCGCAGCACTGCCGGGGCAAAGCCATCTCAGCCATCAATAGTTCTCCGCTTGCTGTTCCAGTTCCCGTGCTTTGATCAGATCATTGAGCGACGGTGTTTTAGCGAGTTTTTCTTCAAGCGATTCCTCTTCTGGCGGCGGTGGATCCAGCTCTCGCCATGCAATGGCCAGATATCGCCAGGCGTCAGCTCCATGGCTCGCCCAATCGTGCTTTGCCTCTTTTCGGAAGGCCTTCGTCTTGTCGTCAAACTCGGCGCGATACTGCCTGAGGCACTCAAGCCCCTGCGCGCACCGTTCGCTGTCAAATAGCGCCTTGTGAATGGTCAGGCGGCCGGCATTGATGCCATCCATCTTTTTGTGGTCGGGGATCACCTGAGGCTTGAGACCATGCTTGAGCATGCTCCCTACCCGTGTGCGTGCGCCCTCAACGCCCCATTCCCGCACTTTCGCATCATGAGGAACCCAGTCGGTGCCGTAGGTGTAACCGAAGTCGCGTTTTTTCTTCCTCTTGACCTCGGCATAGTGATCGACGCCGAAGCCGTGCGCCTCGTAATAGTCCAGGACCAAAATCCCACCGAATTGAATCTGAAAGAACCAAATCGCCGTGGCGTCATCTGTGCCTATGTCCCATGCGCAATGTACCGGCAGATCGGGATCATGTTCGATAGGCCGTATTCGGCCCTGACGTTCCGCCTTTACAAGCTCCTTGCCCCAGAACGCCCCGAGGATCGCCGCCTCGAACGAGCAGAAATACTCCTGCTCAATCAGCGCGTCGCCGGCGTCCTCGCCGTAGATCGCATGATATTCCCGACGCTGTTCCTCTACGGTCTCAAGGCTGATGGCGCCCGTATCTTCAACGGTCGAAACCTCGGCGAACCACGATGGATCTCCACGCGCCATATCCAGCATGGACTTCGCATGGTTACGACCGCGAGGCGTAGTGATGAATGCGGCCCAACCGCCGTTCTCCGAAAGGATCGGCGCCATATAGGCCCAAGCACTGGGGTTCGCGATCGCCCACTCAGAGAAAACCACTCCGAACGGCGGTGTTCCGACCAGGCTGTCGTAATTGTCGGACCCAACCACCTGCCACGTCGACCCATTGACGAGTCGGATAAACATTTCCTGTTCGTTGGTGTTGGCCCTCAGGGCTTGCGGGAACGCCTCGTCGATACGGCGTTTGCCGGTGTGAGGGTTGACCGCGTTCCATATCGCTTTGCGAGCCTGCGCGTACTCAGGCAGCATATGCCAGTAAGTTGCCGGCCTCTCAAACGCCCCAACTGCGGTACGATGAAGAACAACGTCGTCTTTCCCCCACCGTCGGTGAGCTATTTCAACAGCGCGCTTGCCGCCTCTCTCAAAGTAATCCCAGAACTTCCGCTGATATGGCCTTGGCTGCCAGCCATTAGGAAGCTGGATCGTCGCCATCGGCAAACCGCACGATGTTAACCGTCACTGGGCTGTCGCCGTCAGCGCCAGTGTGCTGCACCTTGTCGCCATACGATTTCGGTTTCATCCGCGCCGCTTTCCACTTGCGGGCGTCGATCCGCACCCTGGCCCGGTTTGCATCCTTCTCCGTATCGGCAATCTCGATGATTTCGTCTGCGTAAAAATCCGCCTGCTCTTCTCTCGCGCGCACGTAGTTGTCAGCGAATTCCGCGTCTTCCCTCAGCCATTTATAAACAGTGTCGCGGCTCGGCATGTCGTCTTGCCTGCAGATGCTCGCAACGCTTTTTCCCTCTGCAATACCTTCACATAGCGCTGTCTTAGCCTCTGCTGTCTCTTCAGAGCTAAGGGCTACAGCCACGGCTCAACCGGCTTCTTGCGCGTAATAGACCGTGACCGCATCTGCCTGGGTCAGCGTTACATGCACATCGGTTCCGAACGGGATGCCGCCGCCCGGGATCTTGTGGTAGTGCCCACTGACGTCTGCCGGAGTATTGATGGTGAGCTTAGTTGCGCCCGAAGCTCCACCGTCTTTCAGCACAACAGTGCCGGCGGTCCCACCGGCGCGGAAGTAAACACCGCGCACTCGAGCCCTACCGCCGTACAACTCCCCCGTCGCAGTGGCTGAAGCAGCGAGAACTGTCTCGCCACCAAGCTGTTCGAGAATGGACAAGACGTTCTCCTTATCGGTTTTCACTGATGGTTTTCTTGATCAAGACCTTCGGGTGGCTCCACCCGTTACAGTGCCCGATCTCGTGGCGCCAGATAGCGCTTCGCTTTGCCTCGTTCGCGCGCAACCCGTCCCACATCAAGATCACGCAGGTATGCCTACCCTCGAAGTTCTTGCGGATGGCGCAAGCGATTATCTTGCCCCTGCAAACCGTTTTCAGAAGCCGGATATGAACATCCATGTGGAACAGTTCACCCGTGTAAGGGCGATCGTATTCCGCAGGCGGGAGGAAATGGCTGTAATCGGCGGCGGTTGCCACATGTGGAGGCAACAGGAGCCCCAGGAGCAAAGCGACCCTCAGACTCAAAACGCCCCACACGGGTTTCCGGTGAGGCGCACTGATGGTGTATACCGAATCCCTATACATCGACCGACATAGAAAAGTCAATGTATCTGAGACTCGCACCGATCACCTCTTGATCTGGTAAAAGTCGATGAGAGTGTTCAGTCCTTCCCGTACAACAGCACGGCCAGCCCGGGTGGCGGTCTTTTCCGAACACATTGCTTTGTTGCGGATCTGCCAACCGACATCAGTCAAAGTCTGGTCATGAAGCGCTACCGCTTCGACATATGGGTGGATCTTTGGACCCATTTCTTTGCGAGCAGCGCGAAGCTTCTTTCGGTAATGAGCCGCGATCTCCGTCGGCGCCATTCCATACGTCGCTTCGCCTCCACCGACAGACTGGCCGTAATCACCAGTTTGCTTGGCATCGATCCCGGCCAGGAACCACACGGCCTGATGCGCTTCCCCCGCTCTCCATTGTGTTTCGTCGATGACGCCACGGTTCTTCAGCCTGGCCAGCGATGATCCATCGGTGACCCGATAGGCCATCGACGTGCCCTGTTCGGAATCAATCCGTCCGGTCTGGACCCGCTCCGGCTTCAGCTTGTCCATCTGTTCAGGTGTCGGCCCATCGTAGCCAAACAGATCGACGATCACCCCCTCGATACGCTCGAAGGCGTGTGGCCGATCCAGAACCGCCGGCAGTCCAGGCTTTGCCTCTGCGCGGTCTCTCTCCGCTATGGCCTCCCGCCGCAGGACACGCTCAAGGCAGGCATAGAAACGCTTGCGGCGTTCCTCGACGCGATCCATTGGCAGTTCATTTGAATGTACGTTCATGTGCTCTCTCAAATGCGGAGACGGGCGTTTTCGTTATTCATGTGTCTTACAGCGGCATTCGGAAACCAGCCGCGTTGCGATGCCCACCGCCGCCGAATGACTTGGCCACTTCACTGACATCGACGCAGCTGTCTTCAGACCGCAGCGAATAGGTGCGGGCGCCGTAGGCATCGATCACGCAGGCCGCGAACGGTGCTTCCGGGTATCTCTTCAGCAGCTCGTGGGCGGTATCCGACGCGAAGGCGTACGGTGCATGGGCAATCGGAACATCCCTGTGCTGGCCGATGTTCTTCATGACCGTCGTGTCCGCAATGTCGGAGATCTTGCGGTCGTAGAACATTTCGATTGCCTTGGCGGCGAGCAATACCGCTTCGCGGCGTTCCGGATCGCCGAACGCTGACATCATCTGATCCCAAACGGCGAAGTCATACGCATGAGCGCGGAGATACAACGATAATGGACGGGTATCTGGGTAGGCCAGTCTCCACAAGTCGCGATCCTCGATGTGCTTGATGAGATCCGGCTGTGGTTCGCCAGGAAAGCAGAAGTCCCAGGTCAGTGCAGCTCCTGATCGTTCCATGTCGAAGTGCGCGCATATCTCTGGAGTGTTTTGCGACCAATTGATCTGGAAAGCTTCTGTCAGGCCCTCTTCCGTCAGATGGACCAATGGCGGTAACCGTCCCAAATCTGCCTGAGCCGTTTTGTGGTGATCAAGCAGGACGATCGACCTCGCCTTCGACGACATCTCGGTCAAAACGTCGTAGCTGAAGCTGAAGTCCGCAATCAGGACATTCTTGCCGGCTATCTCATCAGCACTTGGCACTGCCTGCCCGTAGTTGCAGGGTCGCATCTCGACCGCGTCGCCCCACTTTTTCCAAACACACCACGCAGCCGCAAAGCCGTCGTCACACGGGAAATGGTAGATGCAGATATCGGGTGTCCAGGTCATGCGGTTTCCTTTCGTCCAGTGATGATGATCAGGTTGGCTATCGTTTTCCCGCCAAGGCAGACCGACCAGGTGCCGGGTCTCCCATGAGGCTGGAGGTCACATTCCCGGCTGGCACCGAGGCTTTCTTCGGATCTGCCAACTTCCTCGTGTGGGCAGGGTGTGCCCCACGATGGAAAGCCCAGGACGGCAGCGTGATCGTGATCGCCTTGCCGTTGTCGGAGAGTTCGTACTTGCAGTAGAGCGACTTCTGACTCTCATCAGGAAGCCAATCCAGATTCCCGATCTTGATCAACGTGGTACCGCCTTTAGGCGCTCGCCGCCCGGAGAAGCCGCCTGCCGGATCAGGGAACACCTTGATATAGCCGCGCATCTCACCGTCACCAACGGAGATGCGGAACTGCTTCTTCTCCGCGCCCAGCTGCTTCAGAATTGCATCGGCAATGCTGATACTCAGGACCGACGGTGCGGTTTGTCTCTTTGAAACGCTGGCTTTAACACCCGTCCCGGCGACAGATTTCAGCGGCGGTTGAATTTCTCTGAACATGGCAATCTCCAAGTGGTTGATGTTGTGGTGGGCACGTCTTCCTTATTGCCGGGTGTTGCTAAAACCAGTCCAATCCGTATCTCTTGAGAAACGCGCGCTCTTTCTCCACATCTTCGCCCGTGTAATTCTCGTAAAACTCACGTTTGCGTTGCTCGAAATTGCGCTCGCGCTGCATGAGTATGCGTGCCGACATTGAAACCGATTTGTAGCTGCCAATGTCCGCGTCGAGCGCAGTCACATACCGTGCGCTTCGCCGCATTTCGTTTATTCTGAAATCAGGGATCCCGCCCAATTTCCGCAAAACGCTGCTGATTGACTCGCCGGTGTTGCTGCCTGCGTGAGCAACGGATGGGCAGTTTCCATCCGAACCAAGGCCAGCGGCTTGGTTGATGCCGACCATCTTGCCGGCGGACCCCATTCCCTTGCCGATCCCGGCAATAGCTCCGGCCCCGAAGCCACGGATAACACCGCGTCGTGAAACCTGTGTCTTTAACGCCTTCATTCCGTGGTCCTTTCCATCACATCCACCTCCCGCCGAGCCACACAACCAGGTCGACGACAGTCGATGCAGCTATCACTCCGAACAGTCCAGAAAAGCCGGCGATGAACCAATGGAGCGCCGTGTCAGCGATTTTCAAAAGGCTGGTCATAGGTTCCCCAATTCGGGCGGGACCTCATTGAAGCGCTCGCGATCCTCGAGGAATGCGAACATCACCGAGCCCGGCTTGCCGGCGGCGCTGAACCGGGACTTCTTCACATCCACTTCAACCTGGTTTGCCTCGAGGTTCGGGCGATCGATGACAATGCCGTGGTCGCATTTGTTCGCCCAGTTGCTGGACCCCATGATGTCGTAGAGGTTCGGTTTCCTGATGCCGTCGCGGCTGCCACCCATCTTGGTTGGGTGAGCCACAACCCACACCCCGCAGTCGAACGATCGTCCGAAGCGCTTCAACGCTCTGATCGCTCGGCCGGTGTAATCTGTGTCGGTTTCATCTCTGCGGCGTTTGTGTTCGATCTCGTTCCATGGATCAATGATCAGAAACGAGATACCGAACCGGATGACTGCGTCCTCGGCCTTGTCGATCAACCACTCAAGATCGATCTCGTCTTCCTCCTCCCGTGGATTCGAGCCGATGAAAAAGAACCGTTCCTCGATCCACCTGTCCGCCTCGGCGATGCGATCAGTTTCATGCGGGCTGTAGCCGCCGCAGTACATCCGGCGCAGGGCGTTTCGCAGATGCGGCACGGGCGGGTTCTCGAATGAAGCCATGCCGATGTTGAAGTTGTGCAGGTCCGCCAAGTTGAACGCCAATCGGTTCACGAAACTGGTCTTGCCGTGACCCGGAACGCCGGTCCAGACCACAAATTCACCCGTGAACGGTCGGAAATGCTTGTCGAACTGATCGTAACCGGTTGAGTAGGTCACCGGCTCTTCGATCTCCGGGAACTCTGAAAGCCGATAGAGCCCTTTGACCGGATAAGGCTTGGCACCGTTGAGCGCCTTGGAGACCCCGCCCTCGCCGTGCTTCACGAGCACATCGTTCAGGTCCTTGCAGCCTTCGGGGTAGGTCACAAACATGCAACGGACAGCCCCCAATCTGCGCGCCAGTTCATGCGCCAGGGCCTTGCCGGGCTCGTCGTTGTCAACGGCGAGAATGATCCGTTTGACCTTTTTCAGCCTGTCCCAGTTGCTGTGGACGTAGGAGAATTTGGTATCGTTTTCGGGGTCGATTGCCTCATCTGAGCGCGTCGCCGGCGCCCCGTCGGGAACGGATATTGTATGCGGGAACCCGGATTGGATTGCCGAGATTGAGTCGATTTCACCCTCTGTCACAACGAGCCGACCTTCGGACAGGTCCTCGTCCAGCACGTCAGCATTCCAAAAGGTTTTTTTGCCGTCCTTGTCCTGCCAGAACTTCTTCTGCGGACCGCGGTATTTGCGGTTGACGACGTTCCCGCGTTCGAGGAACGGAAAGACCAGAACGTTACCATTGCCGTTTTGCTGATCGGTGTAGAGACCGCATCGTATCGCTGCCTCCACGTCGATCGCCCTTTCCTCGAGCCATTGGACGTGTCTGTCGCCAATCTGTCCCGTCATGCTGCCCGTCATAAAATTGTCCGCCGTTAAATCCGCAACCGTGATTGAAGCAATTCCATTGAACACCCCTGTCATCGATCAGAACCGACAGGCACGGGTCTCGCTTTTTCTTTCGAGTGTGGGAGCACTTCGGACACGTGGTTTTACGGTTTCCGGGAGACGTTAGCCTCACCGTGATCCCGTGCTCCGAGAGGATTTCGCCAGCAGTCTTCATCCGCGATTGACCCTCTGTCGCTTGCCGGTTTCATGGTCGAAATACGTCTCGACGTTTTCAGCTTCAACCTTTCGATCAAGCCTGTCGGCGTGTTCGCGGTAGAGGTTTTTCTCAAGCCAGGCTTTCCAATCATCATAGGTTTGCCCACGCCTTTTCCGGCCCGCCATTGCCGTATCGAACTGTCTGATGAACGCCAGGATGTCCGGGATCGTGGAAAAGTTTTTCCGAAGATCGTCTACATCGGAGGGCTTGAGCCTCACGACATCGCCACAGAATCCCATTTGCCCGCAGTCATCGACTGGCAAATCTTCAAATAAGGATTCGCGCGCGCTCTGACTCTCAGTATTTTTCTGACTCGAAGAAGGACTCTGAGTCTGTTGGTTACTCAGAGTCTCTTCTTCTTCTTCTTCTGAATTGTGAATAACGCGCGCGCGTTGCATGTCTTTGGCATATGCGGTCGCATCGTCAGTTTCGCAGTTTTCTGCGATTTGTTCAGAATTACCCCTATTTTTTTCCCATTTTTTCTTCGCATTTTCTGAGTTTTTCGCGCGTTTTTCAGCCTGTTTTTTTAGTTCTACCAACACGCGAACATTGGTTATAAAGCCATCGATTTCGACCAATTTCCCTTTGGCGATCAGTTTGTTTTTAATCTGACCGAACTTCCTCGTAGACACCCGGCACTCATGCCCGTTGTTACGATTTTCGTCTTCCAGGAACCCGCTGTGCTCGTACAAGCTGTCGACCAAACGCGAATAAATTCCCTCTTCCTCAGCGCTTAGGGTTCGCGTGGTAGCCTTCCAGTCGCGGAAGAATCTTGGGTACCAAATCAGGTCATGTCGCGCGCCAGAACGGAAGTCCGCATACATCGCATCAACCAACTTCTGTTCGTCAGAATTCAACGCTGGCTCCATCACGGCATCCGCCCTTCGAAAATCTGCTCTGCGAACTTGATCAAGGGAGCCAATTTGAATCGGTGCTGTTTTAGTCATCGGAGACCTCTGCTTTCATTTCAGTGTAAATTTCGGCGGCTATTCTCTCGTCCTCGTCTCGCTCGCGCCGGTAATCGGCGTACTCATCGAAATCGAAGACCGGGTCGCCATTGACAGAATGTTCGAGAATCCGAAGCCCATTGCTTATGGCTCGGTAGAGTTCCCTACGGCCTTCAGGCGTTACGGGAATTTTCGGTATGTATTTCGGCATGACACTTCCGTTCAATCAGCTCATCTATCGAGGCGTCGGCATCTTGGTAGGCATCGAGCAGTTCGGAAAAAAGGAACTGGGTTTTCTCACCATTCACGGTCGCACGGACGAACATCTTGGCCCTGCAGAGAAACAGAAACTCTGCTCTGGTGATCACGATCAAACTGGAACCCTCCGGCACCGCTCTGCGTGTTCTCGGCAATACGTCCGGCCACCTGTCGGAGCACCGCACAGCGGTGAATCCTTCGTAGAGGGTTCATTCCCCCACATTGGAAACCGGCACTGTCCGTATTCCACAGACCGAATAGTGGGCCTTTCAGATGGCGGGATTGGATCGAGCTCTATCACCGGTGCCTTGGGTGTCGGTTTTGGCTTGGCCACTGCGACCTTGCGCTTCCTTTGTGGCTTCGGCTTAGGTGCTGCTGTCCTGCTGGATTGGGTTGCGTCCCGGCGACCAATTGCCCGCGAAACTGAACGCATGTCCTGTGGGAAAGCTTCGTCATAGCATCACCGTCTGTTTGGGGCCCTTGGGGCCGACCGCATGTTCGGGGGACTCGCAATGGATCGTGTAACACCAGCCACAAAGGGCATCGGCGGCGTTCTCATTGGATGTTTCGAAGCCGCGGCGCTGGCATTCCTCAATGATGCGGTTCGCCTTTTTTCCGCCGCTTCCTGTGAACCAGCGTTTGGCGGCCTGGTTGTTCAGTTCCAGACAGCGCACTCGCTCCTGATCGCAGAGGTATTCGGTAAACCCCGCCAGTGAGTAGAGCTTCCGCATTGTGTTGATGTTTGTTCGTTTCGGGTCGTAGAAGACCGGCGCCTCGAACACGACCAAATTCGGCTGCCACTTCCTCGCATGAAGAACGAACCATTGCTCGAATGCCGCCAAAAACCGACCAATGTTCTGACCAGTCTTGGGGAGCCTTTCAGCACCGAATTCAGGTTCGCCGTCGACAGGGCCGACGGTCCAGCCAAATTCAGTCGCAAGATCGAGTGAGAGCAGCACTGTCATGCGCAGGCTCCATCATATAAGCCAGCCTCTGCATTGGTCAGTGCGAAGTCGCCATGGGCCCGAACTGCGGCAGCGTCATACGCCTCTGCCGCTCTTACTTCATCTTTGAAGTAACCCAGACGTTGCCGATGACCGGTGGCCATAATCTCTACACACCAACGT
>JAOBYG010111098.1:0-19340 GCA_025403545.1 Epizoanthus stellaris
TTAAAATTAGGGGTTGGGGGGGGGGGTACCATACACTGACAGCTGTGTCTGGGCATGTGGTTTGACCTCTTCTCAAACGTGTGTTATTCGCAATAGAATTAATTTGTTTAATTTGCTGTAGAATTGTCGAATAACATTCGCTGGTATTTGTTTTGTGGGACAAGAATGGCCGATGGAGGGCCCGTTTATTAATACTGGGCAGCTTTCACAATACGGGCATACCCATAGATCATCAAGCAGAAAAGTACTTCGAGATATAACTTTTGTTGAACATGTTTAGATTCGAAAAGCATTGCTGAAGTTGATAGTTTAGATGAATAGTTAAAAATATTGCTATAGTAGCGATGCAGTATATGTCTAGCTGGTTCTGTTTTCTCTGTGTGAGATTTAAGATGTTGTGGAAGAAGGAGAGGTATAACTATAAGGCAGCATGTTTTCCGGAATAACAGCCGCATTAGAATTTTAAAATAACACCGTGTAATGGTGTATCAAAGTTTGAATTTACCAAGGCCGAGATCCGCGAGTATGATATACTTGAAACAAAAGCCTCTTTGTATGTTCCGTCTCGCTAACTACGCTCCTGTGGACCACCTTTGTATGAAGAACAAAAAGCGGGAAGGAAAACATTCCGAAACACATTGCGCTGCGTGAGTTATCTCCTAAGTTCTTCAGTTCAGACTTTAATAAGCCAGAAATACTTGAATCCGTGTAGAGCCGGAAACTGCTATTATCGCTGGGCGTTATTCAAACGTATTTACGTTGTATGATAATGTTATAGTATTTAGTTGCTGTGTTGTGCCCCTCTGCGAGTGTGGAGGTCGAGTGCAGACCCATGCAATGATCAGTTGTTCGGTAGTGTGGTTTTTTTACAAATAAACAGATGAAAGGACACGGGGGCGACTTGACTGAATGGTTCAGTGTTACGACACCTTTCGGTTTTAGCTGTGAGAACCACCCTTGAATAATAAACTTCAATAAACCAAGCTACAAATCGTTTCGACTCGGTTGAAGTCGAATCAACTCGCCATCCTCGCTTTCGATATTAAAAAACTGCATTTTTGTGAGAGGCCTTGACTTGCAGAACCCGTTATTACGAAACCCCAAATTTAGGTATTTGAGATTATATGTTTTCAGTGATCGTTTGATGTTCTTTATATGGTGAGTTTGTGGATCTTAACCCTTCCCTGCTGGTAAAAAGACAATTTTGATATAAAGCCAAACATACATGTTTTAGCTTTCAAAATTTTAGTATTTTTGTTTTAAAGTTTTACATTTTTATCACTGCCCCCAGGACCGCCATTTTAACCTTCAACATCATTTAACACAAAAGTTTAACCAGAGAAACATTTTTAGCTGATCTTCTGACAACACGTGGTTACAGAAGCAACATTTTACCAACACCAAAAATATCCAACTTTTTAACTAGTTGACAAAAACCAATAACATGACCATTCATTTTTCATCTCTTCAAGAGTAGAAGCGTTTGGTGTATTTGCGTTTTCAAGACAGCAGGACACGTCAAAAAGACTGGGGGTTTAATAGCGATATTTTTAAATGTTAGAAGACCTCCTTGAATATCAACACCATATAGCAGTATATGGTTGTGACAATACACACTCTGATCTCCTACTGATGAATCTATAGTAGTACTTCATCATCATTATCATCTTCTTTTCAAATTTTTGTAAAACAGTTCAATCAATGACGTTCTTACTATTTTATGACAATAAATATTTTCATTCGTATAAACTGACTTGCCCGAGCCACGCAGATTGCTTAATAAATAATGGTTGAAAGCGGTTAGATTAACGTTATATCACCTGAACTGTGCAACAAGTTTCTATTTTAGTACAGTGATAAGACGATATTCGTTCGTCTGTAGTTGAATTCCTTGAATTACTATCAGAAACGATATTGTGTAACTCAACCCGCAAATAATGATTATTTGAAACGAGGTACTTCCATATATATACAGATATTTGTAGTTGCTGTCGGCTATATTCTAGAATCAGTACAACAGATGCTGCAAGATTTATAGTACTTTAAAACCCCTTTTACACTTTGAGTCCAGAAAGTGTCTGTGAAAAGTGAGATGTCATAACTTCTCAACACTTCTTAAATGTGACCATTCAAGTGAAAATCTTGATGAGTACATTGTCACAGTAATCCTTTTAAGATTCAAAACTGACTAAGATGTTGTAACTTCTCAACACATGGACAAAAACACAAGTGTGACCATTCAAATGAAAGCTCTTGATGAGTACTATCAACCCTTTGAGTCCTGAGTGAGATTTCACAACCTCTCAACGCATGAGCATAAACACAGAGTGACCATATGATTATGAACTTTGGGGTATGTTGCTGAATTCGTCAAGAGCTACCAAAATATCTGTGCTGCGAAACTTACACCTGCACTTTGCATCGTCCAGTTTGATGATCGGATATCAATACTTTCATTACTGAATACGTGAAGTTACTTAGTAGTGTTCTTTTATATTTAAAACCTCTTTGCTTTTAGCTATGCTGATACACTACTATATTTCCCAATCTATTTTAGACGAAATATATGGCAGCAATTAAGAAGAATTGAAATGCAGTATTTAGGGCTGAAATGGTAAATTGTACACTCTTTTTTATAAGACTCTTTTTTATAAGAACGTTGAGGCTGCCACAGGCCGAAATTTTAAGATGTTAAGAACATTCCCAAGGTAGGAATTTAGTTCAGAACATTGTTTTTTCATTTGAGTTTCGGAAAAGCTAAAGACTGAGGTACATGTCCAATAATTTAAGTTCTTCAAATACTAGACAGTGCTTTCTAGTTATTATATTCTGTTTTTATTCCTAACAGAACAATACTGAAAAGTGTATCCCGCCGGCTAACTGAAATTCAACTTCAAAACCGCGAAATTATTTATTGACATTTTGATATCGGTCAAATAAATCCGTTTTACGGAATTTGGTCTGATGTAATTCAGTACAGCTTGCATTTACAATTGTAAAAAATAAAAACGTTTTCAGGCTGAAATCGCCAAAAAAAAAAATAACGTTCGGTCTCGGCCCAGATTAGACGTTTTTATATAAAAAAGTTTGTACAGTTTAGTCTGACCAGTTTCCGGTTTTGCTCTTAAATGCTGTTTTCTGCGTTATCAGTTGAGACGCAAAAATCAGGCTAGATTACAACACACTAGGCTTTGAAAAAACTCTTTTGAGTGAGAGACGAATTGGATCCACGCCTGGTTTCTTACTAATTCAGACATTCGTCCTATACCTCGCTACATTGAGATTAGAAAAATACAAAGCATCGAATTTTTATAAACGAGTTATCATTATCTAGTGGTTTATTGGGCTAACAGCTACAGACAATGCTGAGGAGGCACTTGAACATTCTAAGAAACCTCCTTAGCTTCCTCGGAGATCCAGCGGCAGTCCGTCGGACGATGGAAGAAGGGAGCAGGAAGCGGGGGAAAAGTCTCCCATTCTGCCATCTTCCCGCATCACCTACGCTTTGCCTAGTACTCTGGCCCAACAAACTGCCCCTGGGTCTCCAAGGGCGAGCAGTTTCAGTTGTTCAGTCAAAACGTTTTGGCGTTATAGAAACATAAGTCGGCGCATGGTGAGAGTCCAGTAGACTTGCTACAAGTCGACTCACAAATAAATCAGTCGAGAAATAATTGTGAGTCGACTTGTAGCAAGTCTAAGGGTCTAGCGATAGACATTGTTTGTGTAAAATTCTGCAATTCTACGAGAATTCATTTTGCTAGTGAATTAATCTCTTCTTATTGCTGTGATCCCGTGCAAATGGTCGATTATCGCAATAATCTGTATGGCTTCAGCACTGATCCCCAGAGACCCAGGTACAGTCCATTGGGCAAGAAAAGTGACGAAGCGACCCTCAGAATCTTCAGGCTCCTTATGTTGTTCAATTCTCGCTACGACAGACACACTCGGGACCAGATTCAACTGTCCGTCTTATCGAGGTGTCCGTCTTAACGGTGGTTACGTAACCTAACAAGTTTATCAACGTTTCAGTTGGGAATTTTTAGTTCATATAATTTTCAAACTGAAATGTAAAGATACGCGACAAAGAGACCAAACACGACGGACTCGCTTGTATAAGCTAGAAAACGGCAAAATACATATTAACGGGTTATTGAGCGGCATACAGCCAAATAATTTATATTTTGGATAAAGATTACTTCCACTACTGTGCAGTACTTTTGATGTCGTTACTGGAGTCTCATTTTCAGTCATCATTCAAAATTCCGTTTCCGTTCACTGCTTGACTGAAAAGTGTCCGTTGTCCGTCCCAGCAAGACGTCCATCTTATCGAGAGTCATAGTTACAGTAAAATGCCTGGAGTTCCACGTGGCCGTCTTAACGAGCTAGGTGTCCTTTAATTTTTTAAAGTGAGAGTTGGCTGTAATTGCCCCCCCCCCCACCCCTCCCCCAGATCTGACGAAGGTCTCGGTGGCAAACGACAAACATGCAGTGGACACGTGTAGCCCCGAGTTATAGTTTACAGATGTAATAGTTTGTGGTAGTTATATGGTAACTGGTCGGAAAGCTGAAACCCGAAGACTTGGCATCGACTCAGTGTTTTATTCTTTTTAAGAAACGCTTCTTTATAATAGTTAATACAACTTGAGAACAATATACGAAGTTAGCCAATTTGTCGGCTGCCCAGATTGACTTCAGAAGTTGTTGATCTGAAGAGTAAAATTTAATCTGCGCTATTTATAAATAATCCTTCAATGAACTTGAAGTATACGTATAAGGAAGACAGTTTCCTTCTTTATGTTGGTTGGCTGAGTTGTGTGGTGCAATATTAACCAATTTCCTCAATACGTGCCTTAAAGTCTCGCTGAAAATGTACTTCAAAATATCGACAGCAAAAGACAGTTAAAATCAACATCGAGTATGATAAACACCTGAGATATTGAGAAGCAATTCCACATTTATAAATCCTTTTAGGATAATCATAAGTTGGAAAGCCGTTTGATAGAGTCATTATAAATTTCTAATTAATTACTGTTTCAAAACCCTTAGCTGGACTAAACAGCACAAACACAAAATACTTGCATAAGAATGTTATAGTCGTCTTAAATCTGTTGTCGCTATTGTTTCTTGTTTCTGTGATATATAACTGAACTTTCTAGCAACGCAACAGGAACGGGCTTCGCCCAAGGGCGGTTGAGTAACCCTCTTTTCTTGCTCAGTCTAGTTTAAGTCCTGAAGTATTGGCTGTTTGGATAAGAAACTTGTCTAGGTATGTATTCAATTCTTGGCGTTTTGGATAACAGCGTTGTCTAGCTATGTCCTTAAAAGTTTGCTTTTTTCTATAAATGTTGTAACAAGCATTGCTTCTGTCAGCACAAATAAGATACCACACTGACATTGAAGTGTCAAATCAATTGCACTGTTGCACATGTATGTATGTATGGTAATGGTTAATTAATGGTAGTGTATTTATATTGCGCACTTTCCAGATGAATATGTTCAAATGCAATCATCGACCGAGAGATCGTACATGATCTCAATATCAGCAGTTAAGAGGTGACATATACCGCCGACATCGGCATTAATTAGACTACGCTTATCGACAAGTGCGTGGGTTCTTTTATGTCCACCCTGTCCACAGATGGTGTGGCAAAAGAAGGTCGCACAAATTCAACGCCTCGGCCAGGCCGGGGGATTGAACATGGGACCTCTTTGTTAGCAGTCAGAGATCTAACCGACTGAGCTAACTTAGCCATGAAAATTTGACATTTTTGAGTCAGTCATATTTTGACCTTATTCAAAGTTATTGGTTATTTGACCAGAATGAAAGGGCAGACCTGGAACAAAAGATTGTTTGGACTTATCCACGACTGTGATGGCCTCCCTTACCTTCCGCTTTCTTCTTGATGTTAAGAAAGCACTGCACCAAACTGAACGTGGCCTGGTTCTATTTGTGGGCGAAGAGGAAACGGGCATTTAGTGAATTGAAAGCCATCAGAATAATTAACAACTTAGGAAATATCCAGTTTACTTTTGTTTCTATTGTCTACAATATTTCTGTGTGGTGGTTTATAAATTGTCAGTGGACGGTATTCTGCATTTATAGTTAGTTGCAGACTTATGAAATTTTGATTGCGATCTTTGCGCGGCAAGATGTAGTGGATGTTTTCTAAACAATAAAAATGAAAAACGAAGCATGAGTAATGAATAATGGACAATCTTGATAAGTTCCTTCTTAAATCACACAACTCGGTTTGCTTTGCGCCATTTTTATTTATCGACAAATCTGCAGTACAATACCAGAAGAGTGATGGGGCTTCTTTGCGAAGTTCTCTTGGCAGTGACCATTATAAACTACTGAATTTTCAAACGTTTTACTCACTCTTAGCCTGATAACTTTTGAGAAGCGAACAAACAAGGGCAAGTTATTTACCAATCCGTGTTGCCAGTTCATTTACATGTGAAAGCTGTGGTGACAGGGCCATATGCACGAGGTCAAACAACTTTTAAACGACTGTTGCAAGAATGACTATGTATTCAGCAGCTTCTTGGTATACCTGGGTTAGAGGAAATGATTTCAAAGAGTGTTAACTAACTCATTCTTGTTAATCAAACAGCTGTGCCACAATAGATAGATGGGAACCGCAGAATCCCTCCCCCTCCCTTCCCCAACCGTTACTTGTGTTTGTACGGAATGAGCGCAACCGTGGTAACATGGCACTGGCCGAGAGCAAGCAAGAGTGATGCCGGAACAGTTACAATATTTCGAGTGGTTTTTACTTATAACGAATTCAAGTAGCATTTTATATATATCATTTATCGTGAAAGACTGTTTCAAACTTCATCAGTTCATTTCTTGGAGCTCGCTAAATGCGTTCTAAAAACTGTTTTTATTATTATTGCTAATATTTAGTATTCATTGCAGGCGTCAGTGCGTATTTATAAGTCTCACAAAAATTGAGACCGACTGAGTACACTGTACTTTTCATGCTTGTCATAGACATCGTGAAAGTTTTAATGAAGATCGAAAACAAAGGAACCATTCGACTCATTTGAAGTCGGTTTATATTTCTCAAAATTAACGGCTATCTAGAAAAAAAAAATTGGCCTCATTTTCCCCTATCCTTTAGGCTTAACCCTTCGAGTCCTGAGAGCGCCTTTCAAAACGGAGTCAGTGAGATGGCATACTACTCTCTCAAAACATTTTGAGCAGGAACACAGATCTTAAATATGGCGATTCAAAGCAAAGCGCTTCACCTGATGAGTCCTACTAACCCCCGCAAATACTGATCGAGAAACTATAAAGCTAAAATCGTAACTGGCGAGAATATAATTGCATCCGGACACTTCAGAGGGCTACCACTGAACCTTGTTTGCATTTTGGCAAACAGTCATCTAACCGTAAACGCATATTGAACGTGTTTTGAAAGTTTCGATAAACGCTAACGGTTCAATGACTAAATAAAGACTATTGACAATGACTATGGTCGCAATCCTAAAAGATGGATTTTTTTTTGTCATACTCTGTGTTCTTGCCCTAGTTGAGAAGCTATAACATCTTTATATTCAGTTGTCGAAAGGCACTCTCAGGACTCGGGGGGGGGTTCATTTGAATGGTCACACTTCGTGTTTTACCCATGTGTTGAGAAGTTATGACATCTCACTCAGGTTTGAAAGGCACTCTCAGGACTCGAAGGGTTAATAGTACTCATCAAGAGCTTTCATTTGAATAACTTTGTCTTTTTACCCATGCATGTGCTCAGTGAGTTTAACTTTTGAAGGTATGCTCAGGACTCGAAGGGTTAGTATTTTTCGGAAAGCGAATAAAGGTTGATAAACTGCGGTTAGAAATCATTTGTCGGATTTGCTTTATCACCCAGAAAGACTATACAAGTGATTCTAAATGCATTCCAAAATCTAATATTTTGTTTAAGCTTGAACAAACAATGAATGGATTTTCACTGTCGCCTTTTCCCTATATATTGTGTTTTGTATAAAGGTACTGCATCCCAGTGGATAACACTTGAGGCCACTTGACAAACGGTCACGTACATGCATAGCTAGCCAGCCACTTTAAAAGGTTGCTAATCTATAAATTAACCCTTTCAGACCTCCTATACCTTAACAAAACTGAATAATACGTCATAACTTTGAAACACATGGGCAAAACACAAAGTGGGACCGTTAGTACTAATGAAAGTTGATGTTGTTTTTCAGTGTGGCGGTCAGAATAGTACATTTAAAATACCAAATCCAACATTGCTTCCTGTGGACTATACTGAAAAGATAGAAATCTAGAATTTTAATAAATATCGATCATATCGATTCTTGTATAATCTTTGCGATAATTAGGGTCATTTATGATATTTACAGTCGGTAGATTCTACTGTCTAGTTGATTTGTAGCGACATAGCCGTTATTTCCTGGGTTAATGTGCCGCAGAATTATAGTTTTAAATATTTTTGCTTGATACCGATTCGTCACCCCATTACTGAGCGAATTATGAAAATTTAGAGTTGTGAATGAACAGTGAGATATTACAATGAAAGCGTTTCTGCTTGTAAAATGTCTTTGTGTCTGTACTCATAGCAGAAGTTTTTTTCTTTTCTGATTATCGACAATCAAAAACCCGTTGTTTGGGGGCGTTTGGTAAGTACAGTTGACAAAGCAAGTGGGAGTGATGATAAATATTGAAATACTTTGTAGATGTAATTGCCATTGTTATTACAAAGACCGGTCTTTACTGAACGTGCCATATTCTCGTCTGCTGGTAATAGAATGGTTTATTTCACACTACAAAGCCTACAGTGGTTGAAGTGCAATGCACGTTGTCTGAAAACACGTCTGGATTTCGCAGTCTGTTTTATTGTGAGATTAAACTTGTTCCAATCTTTTTTGTCTGAGCGCAACCTCTTTTACCCCGGCCTTAATTTCCCGTTTTGGATCAAAATTCTGCTTCATGAAATACAGGCATTAAATATGACAGAGAGACCTAAACTCTTGATTGTCTCGATTCTTGGATTAAGTCTGGTTATATATATTTGTGTTTGTATATGGTGCTTTCCTTTTGTGTTGTACGATGGCATTTTTTCTTTTTATCGACCTTGAAAAGTTCTTTGTTTGAGAGTGTTCGGCAGATGTATTTGCTTTGTTCACAAGAAACGGCGATGACGCTCATGGGTGCGAGAAACTATTTTAAGTCATTTGTTGCTGCAGTTGCCTTTATTGTCACAAACCAGACTTTACTGTCTACTGAATTGGCTATCAACGCCCTTACGTGTGATGGAACTAAACGATTATGTTTTTCTGCACGTACATTGAAAACAAACTTGCATCTCTTGCTTTTGCAGTTTCTGTTTGGCTGACGCCAGCCATTCTCATTCGCGCCCCCTGCAAACAGAGTGCACAGAACAAATATAATTGATTGTTGAGATTCAATCCTTCTATGGTTTAGCTATAAAATGCAAATATATTTTTGGATTATACCTCGTTTGCATATTGGTCTAATATTCTACATCTTGTAAGAAATTTCAATTAATGAATACAATTATAAATGAGCCGTTGGTACTCTTAAGAAGTAGCTGTCATGGTCAGTCAAAACTTTCAATATTTTGAAATTCCTACAGCGAAAATATTTAGTCCTTCAGTCTTAACGTTTCCAGAACTCTAATTGATATTTCGACTTCTATTTGTGGCGTATGCAAAGAGGCGACGTTCCGGAACGTGCTCCTAATAAATTAATTTGAAAGCCAGCATTTCACACACTCGCCAACTGACTGACTCTTACGTCATACTGCGAAGCGGATTGCACACACTGAGATCAGTTGATCCGCGATCATAAAAAACTTCCAACTTTTAAACAAATCCTTTTGTAATTGAAGGTTTTAATATCCCCCAGATATCAATTAGGGATATCTGCCGGTGTAAATGATCGCGATATGGGGTCCAGATTTTTCCTATATATATATATCTACAGTTTTAAAACCTAGATTTTAGTGGGCAGACTTCTGTTTTGTCGCGGCCAACACTATTCTCGCTGTCGAGCCTTATCGGTGAATTTTCATCTCGAGTAGCAGTAATAATCATTTTTTATTTAAAAGTTTCTTAGGATGGACTTTAAAAGTACCAGTTGCTTCAGCTGTTTTAGAAATGTGTCAGAATGTGTCGGTACCAAGGGTCTAGTTTACCTGTCTGTGTTGGCAGTTGTGACGCACTATCTAGTGTCGTCCTCATGGTTTCTCCAGTCGCCATGCGTTTCTTGTACCGTAATGAACACCCTGAACTCGTACTCCAAGCCGGGCGATGGTTGTTCGGCGGATTCAATCCTTTCACAGTTTACCGCAGCACGAAAGGTATGACTTAATTACTTCCTATACAGACTATTTCTTTGAGCTTTTTTTTGTTAACTTAGCTAGAAATTTCTTTATTTCTTTTTAAACATATCTAAGGTAAATTTGAGAAGATTTTATTACGAACGGGAACAGAAAGCGTTTCGGTTTTTATTTTCTTGAATTTTTGCGGTATTTTACCGGGGCAAAATTAACGAGACTCACAGCAAATTCGTGGGAAATGGGACAAACTTCTTGAACTGTAGTATTTAAAAAGTGCATGGTAAAATTATTGACTTGCGTATTTCTGATAAATTGTCCTAAGTATTTACAAGCGCAATCAGTACAGTGACTGAAATCATCCTTTTAAGTGGCTAAATGTGGTTTCAATATTCACATTCGCGCGCCATTATATAGTATTCAAAGCTCAAAATTCTTGGAAACTTCAGTAAAATAATTTCAGTTTAAATCCACCTAAACGTGTCGATCAGGTAGTAAACTACCCCTTGCAGTCTTATTTTCCAAATTTCTGGATCTAACGAAGAAGGGGGTGGACCCCGAAATAACCGTATTTTATCGCATTTGTACGTCTTTCGAATTAACTAGGATCTCAAAGCTCAATGATGTTTGTTGGTCACCTCTCAAATATTAACTCGCATAGAAAGAAAGAGTTCTATTGTACAGTACCTATTTTGCACAAAATGTAGAAAAAAAATTACGAACGGGAACGCCTTTTTAATTCTGTTTTGAAAAGTGCATATATAGATGTTTTCCGTCCAAATTCACTTACGCAACAGTGCTTGACTTGGTGCAAATGTGGCGCAGTTGCTTTGTTAGCAACAACCAAGTTTAACCATGATTCAAAATAGCGAACATTTCCGGAAATACTCGAGAATAGTGAGCTTTGTTTGTTGTGCAACACTCCCTACCGGCAGTAATGTATAGATGGAAGGGCTTCCGCTCTAAATTCCGAAGCCGGTTGAACAATACTATTACCGTCATATACACAATGACTAATGGTTTCATTTTATTCAACTTAATGCATATAAAATGCTTTGTTTGTCAAGAATAGAACTTCCAATACGTTTAAATCCGTTGGGGGTACGGTGCGAGTCGTGCTACAAGTCAGGAATTATTAAAGGATTGGTTTTCAGTTGGCCCGGCAGTGTTGTTGCAGGAACAGAGCTTCCAACCAATCCAAATTCACCTTTATTTTCGCGCCAAAACACTTCGCGCGCGCGCCCTTCACCTTTGTTTTCGCGCCAAAACGAATGAAACTCGGATCAAATGTGAAGTAATGCCCGTTTTTGCCAATGAGCTAGATAACTAACAATTTCATAGCTTCATATATATCAGTAAAACATTTTTCAATAAACTATAAATGGCCAAATACCGACTGCTCGTTAAATGTGGGTGTTCCTGTAATAACTTCTTTGTTACATATCAGTATCGTGATTCCTAGTTGGAAGTTCAGGTGAAGTTTCGCTCGGTACTGCATGGGCCCATATCGCTTGTGTGGTAAAATATTTTAAAATTTTGCTGATTCACAGCCTTTGCTAAATTCATCGACGGTTTCGTAAGAACGTAATGGCATTCAGACAGCGGTGACATTCTGACATGAACTTTGAGCAAGGAATCACTTTATATATTAGTCCAAGTATCATATAAACACCTCTGAGTTTTCATGTTCAAACAAAGCAAACTTTGAGTTTGAACTGAATGTTCCTTTCAAAAATGAGAGATGCCATCACTTCGCAATGCATAAAATGAAACACAATTTCGATGTATTAAACCATTTAAATGGAAAATTCCGTGGTACTGCGTTCTTGCTTCTCTTTAATTTTATATTTTGCAAATATTTTTTGAACACACTAAACTTGTATCAAAGGACATAATATCAACCGCATGAAAATGTTTTTACTATTATCACTTTTTACTTTTTCTTTCTACTTTCCTATGATCGTACACGCAGTGTAGAGACTTATACACATATACAATTTACTCAAGATGTCAGGTTAACAAGTTCTCTAACTTTCGATTCAGAAGTGGCGCTTTGATTTTATCCGATATGCTTGTGAACGGTGCCCAATATGAACTTCCGCGCCGGAATTCGAGTCCAGCTCACGGCGATCTAAATTTAGCAAAAATATTGTCAGGGCGTCGTTCACTGTCGATCTGTATCATGTATAAATTCGTGGTTACTCCTTTGTGAGAACTATTAAAGGGGAGACCTTGTCATGAAGATTCTAGCATGCTTTTTAAAAATCCAATTTAGAGCTGTGTACATGTAGTTTTATTTGTAGTCAATTCTAACTGAATGTAGTCCGAAACGCTGACTAACAGTTACTCACTTTCAGTATTGGTTTTGTGTATGTCAAGCCTTTGCAGTTCATTGGTGATAACTAAGTTTATATTGTCGTTAAATTTTATTTAAACAAGACTTTTGTGCATACACAATGCCGCAGGTTTGAAATATTTCAATGAAAAAGACATTAGTGACGTAAATAACGCCAACGACGAAAGGAATCGGTGATGAGTTAGTTCTGGACAACTACAGCTGACGCAATAGACCTGGTTAAGCGAGACGTTTCTTCATTCCCTCGCGAGGAGCATTTCACAAACTAATAGATTGACAAAGGTAGACAGATATTTGAAGCTTTAGGGACCTTGAACAGTCGATCTAGCAAGCGTATAGTAAACTCCGCCGGTTTTGTTGTTTGTTTTGAAACTTATCTTCTCTCTTCAGGCCGGTTCACCACGACCACCCCGCAGTCCAAAGGCCGCGCGTCTCGCGGGCTCACCACCTCCAGAAATCTTCACCAGCAAACCAAGACACTCCAGTGAAACTGGCACGAGCCCAGACTCCTCTCCTCACCAGCAAGCGCTGAGTGGTGTGGACGGTGATATTAAACAGGCGTTTGGCGACCAGGAGATGGACAACAGGGGTACCCGCAACCTGAGGGACGATCTGTTGGTGGCAGCGGACTCGGTTACTAACGCTATGTCGTCATTGGTGAAAGAACTGAACTCGGGTAAGAAAAACTATACATTAGTACGCATATACACCGCACTACCTTTGGTCACTGGCACTACTTCTGCAGTCTTACAAGCTCAGACTCGCTTTATAAGACAACATTGTTGGGTACAGCTATTTAAAAAAGCGTTGATATCTGCAAACATACAAAGTCAAAGTGCTGAATAAGAAAAGCGCAATACCGTGCAACTTCCTTTCTCTCGTAGAGGAAGCAAAAGAAGCTGGGGAGCATTCGATTTTCTTCAATAATAATAATAATAATTAAATTAACTGGATCAAAATACTTCAATAATGAACCCATCGTACTTAGAAATAGTCGTACATGTGTTTGTTGTCGTCAAAAATTCCGGTTTTTTCTACGTAAGTTTTGTGTGTATTTGTTTGGGGAAGGGAAAGGATGTTTCTTGTGAAGTAAGTTTAAAAAATACGGCTGTTTCAGACGTTATACACTTATCCTCACAACTTGTCAAAAATACGAGAAGTAGTTTGCACGAAAATTGATGTATCTTCAAAAATAAGCAATAGTTTTTGTGGATTTGGTATGATGTTGCAGCGATATGCTTTGCGAAATGCTGATATGTGGCTGTTATAGAATGGGGTATCGTTTTTTGCATGCAGCAGAAATTACCATTTAAGTATCCGTTTTCTGTTTATGATTCAATCTTTCGTTTTTCTTTCCAGTTATAGCAGAACTTGAAATTTACCGTGCAAAACTTTACCAATCAACGGATCACAACAGTGTGGATTTGTTTCTGTGTAAGTTGTGTTCTGTAGAGCTTTCTCCCTGGACTGGCAATTAGCCATAGATTCATACGATCTGTCATCATTCCGCCTCACTGGTCATCATTCGTGGTCGTTCAATAACGTAGTCGTTCTTCCTAACGCCCTACGTGGTTCATTAACATTGACAGAACCAAATTCTTGTATTATTTCTTGAATGTTTCGCATTGGATGTTAGAATTTCCGAAATAAATATAGTCTCTCGAATTCTTGTTTACAACAGAGAAATTCAGTCCATTTCAAGTTCAATTCAATTTGATTTGATTCAATTCAATTCAATTCCATCTAGTTCATTTCAGTTCATTTTTTAACATATCATATTCATTTCATATCATTTCATTTCATTTCAGTTTAATTGCACTTCACATCATGCTGGGAAATCCAGTCTTATTTCACTAACCGATACGGACAATATTGCTTATTTCTAAAGAATGCTATTATAGCACTGAGATCAGCTTGTATTTGGTGTTGGATTGGCCTACTTTCTTTGTCGTCAATACTATTACTGCCATTTCGTTTGCATGTAGTGTGTGATATAATACAGGATAGGAGCGAAGGATTCTGCTAAAACTAATCTTTCTGAGTTCGATCTACTGTAGTCGTGTTGCAGTTTTGTGTAAACACACAGTATAACAATAGAGATATTTACATGTATACAGCATATCCTAAGATCTATATGCGCCGTTTTTTGTTCTTGTACTAAGTTTAAAATTACATGAATAATCAAATTTCGAGATGATCGGTTGTGGCGGAAATTGATTCGAACAGAGCCTCACTGGACGTCAGATACAGTTTATAGCTGTCACGACTGACGGTGCTGGTTCTTATCTACTATAAACTTCTACCGCTATGATTCGGGGATTCTATAATCGAGACGCAGTGGCCCAGTGGTGTGTCGGACTTAAAACATGGTACTGTCAGTTCATAATATCCATGGGCAAGCTAAGACATTTACCTCACAGTGCTTCTCTCCACCCACTAGCAAATTGTGGGGAAGGGAACCTGACAAAATGCAAGGGGATAACCTTGCAATGGACTAGCTTCCCTTTCAGAGAGAGTAGTAATACTCCAAGTCGCTTTATGCTGCACAAACCGGAATTAAGTGTCAGCTCCGATAAACCAGTCTTTTCATTTCTTACGTCCCTCTGGTCTATCGCTGTGATTCAGGGAGAAAAACGTACCACTCCAAATCTATTGCACGTGCACAACACTAAGCGTAAAAACCAAATCAGGCAATCAGATTGCGTTCCCACATCACTAACATGCCCATCTGGTTGTTTGATCACGTGAATTGTTTTTTTATGCATGTGTACTGAGAAGAGCTCTCAAGCTCTCTGATCGGGGACCAACTTAGCCGTTGAAAGGAACTGAAATATCAGACTGAAATATTACTGTTTTCCTTGTTAAAACGCAAGATTTGGCTTATTTTTCGTTTGTATGTATGTGTGTGTGTGCGCGTGTGTGATAAAGATTTCAGCCCACATGTTTGGATCTTCAGCAGCCGTCTAATTCGCGCGAGTGGGCAACACCTAAGGTTTCTCAAACGTCCACTTATAAAAGCAAGACTATTGTTCAAGATAAGCAAGTTTAGAAAATAGCAACAGTTCTGATTTGCATCATTGTGTTTTTGGAACGAGATTAATTTAATCCGTTCACTGGCCAATCCAAGGTGACGTCAAATAAATATAGAGTTTTTAGTGTTCGTATTTTAAAACTCCGACATAAGAAAACCAACCAAAACATATACTCGATACTCAAGACAAAAGAGTATCTCTTAGCATAATAAGAAAATGTATTATATGTATCAAATAGTTCTCGTATTTCACGGTATACATTCGAATATATAAATACATTCTGTAAATTTATGGTGTGTTTGATATTTTTTGCATAGTTCCTCTTCGGAGACGTGAGAGCTTCTCAGGGGATTAGCACCTATTACTGGCAAGTTTACTACCAACATTGTACTCGGGGGAGGGGACGTGAATAAGTTACTGTTCCAACTAATTTTGACCAAGATTGTAGGTACAGTTTATGCAAATTTAAAACAATTTATGATAATATATTCTCAACAGAGGATGATGACGATGACACAAACGGAACCAGCGCGAATGACATACTGGAGGATCCCGAGCTGCGGGCACTGGAGCGTGAAGTGAACAAGATGACCGAGTCCCTTGGATTGGATAAGAGGATCCGTCACGAAGCCAACAACAATCTAACAAATGGTGACGTCACTGGTAATGACGTCACACCCAAGGTCATAGTCCACGGGCCATATAAGAAGGCTAAGCACTTCAACGATAGTCTAGAAGATGACCTTCATTCGCGCGGCTGGGATAATTCACTCCCACGTGGCGGTCACGCAACTGATGATGAAAGTTACATTCAAACGGATGATGATGAAGTCGCCGTCCGAACGGATGACGAAGAGCTCGAGTGGCAAGAATCGATGAAGAGGTGGGCAAATCGATAAACAGTCGGTGGACAATATAGTTATTTTTATTTTTCTACGCAGCAGATCAGTTGCAGAATATATTTTATCTCCCAAGCCGAACTATGATACTAATCCACGTTGTTTACCACGTGGTATCGGCTCGCAATACCCTGCCATGTATCCATGGCAACTAGACAGTTCATAGCGCGGTGACCTACCCTCGCCGAAATGTCATTCTATTTACAAGCCAAGGCAAAATGGCCACGAACCGATATCGAACTATTGTTGGAGTCACAGGCGTGTCTTCAGTGGATTTGAAGTTAATTTATTGTTGATACTGTTGTACTTTTGATTCGGTATATTATTGGCTGTTTCTTGGCCTTAGCAGGACGTGTGATGTAGAGGGGACTTTATAGGACTCCATTGCTGGCAGAGCGGGCTCGGGGAGAGGCCAGGTACACGCGACCAGGTCTTGCAGATTGGGGACTGATCAGAATAAATGAATGGGGGACTCTTGTCCGACCTCATTGTTTTCATTAAAACTACTCAAATTAGGTGGATAAACAAATGACAGATCCAAGTTAATTGGTTTGCTAAGTTTTATGTGTGTTCGGGCAAACACCACGGAGGAACCTGCATTACAAATTTGTGAAAGTTTTAAAGTTAAGAGATGTGTGTTATTTCGGGCTCTGTGAAAGGATCTTACTACACAGTACAACTCCTTTATAAACTTTCGATGTGGAAAAACAAAAAAATAATTAAAAAAATTAAAGAAATTTTCAATGCGGATTTTTCGGTGGTATTTCGCGCACACTTTGTAAGATTACAACCTTTGATATCCTGTATCCATATCAACGTTTGGATGTCTCAGTACGTGCGGATTTAGAAAAATTCTAGTTTATTACACACCAGTCCTTCCAAATTATATTTAGGCCCGTATAGCTACCAACCAATACTATAATAAGACAGTTGTCTCACTTTTTGCTCAAAAGTGCCATCAAAATACGCGAAATGCTATCTCAAAGAATCGGAATTTTCAAAGTTTTCTTGCACCTTCAGTGCTTGTTGCTTTGCCCCGGCTAAGTGTTTGGTTTGGCTACATGTGTGGATCCAGCACTGAATTGCAACTGACACACTATAGTGACAAGGGGGATCCGGAGGCATGCCTCCCCCCCCCCCGGAAAATTTTGAAATTCTAGGGTGTCGGATACGCGATTTCCTGCATTTTCAGACTATGTTTAAAAGAAAGTTACAATTAATGAAACGACTTTACTTGTCAATGAAAACAGTAATTTTTCCCTTGTTGAACAATGAAACTGTAGTAAAATAGTCGCTTTCTTAGAATTTGGAAATTTTGACTGTTGCGAATTGCACGGGCGTAGGTGTGCCCCGGATCTGCACCTGGGGTACGGCCCTGATATTGTTCCTGGAGAACCACGTGACATGCACGTCATAACTTCTCACTACATGAGCAAAAACAAAATTATTCCAACTAGTCTTATGGTAAATGTATGGAGGTACATAAGGAGAATTGAAAGATGCGTATGGATCAAAGTTACGTCCTCTGCCATCATGATCAAGTTCTTGACTGACTACAAAAATTGCCGAAACAGCTCATGTAACCGTTTCAACTCCAGAGTTGGCCAGCGTCTACATTTTCCTTGTAAGGAGACAAACTTTAGAAACTAGGAAAAGGTCGTGAGCACTTTTAAATTATTGTAATTCATCGATAAATTATCCCAACCAACTTGAAAGTGCATTAAAAATTTAATGCACGTGCATACATACTAGAATGGAGAGTTTAAGGTTACGTCAAAAGCTGAAGGTATTAACAGTTGTGCGGACAAAGAGACTTAGAGTGACTCAAGTAATATATTCGTGAAATATGAAGCTGTATAAAGTTGAGATTGAATGTAACACACCCCATATATATTCTGGCTTGTAGCTTATCTTATCATACTGATCGAGAATAAAAGAGAAGTGGAAAACGTATCTTGAGGTGCTTGCTTTGTAGATAAAAAGCCCTGAAACAGTGATCGCTTGGAGAGTCTAGTTCGTGTATGTCATTGCAGCAAATCTCATTTGAACGACCCCGCCCTATCCTCGCAACTCGTCAGAAGTAGAAATATAAGTTAGCGAAAACTATGCTTTAATAGACTCAAATATCCATACATTTGGTAAATAGTAGCAAAAAATGGAAAATTCTGGCACATTTTGTTGATTTCGTAACAACCCAGCGATTCTACACAAGAGAGGATAAACAATATTTATATGGTATGTCCTTACTTCTTGACTTTTTGGATCATGATCATGTCCTCAAAACTTGACATTTTCCACCAAATTTGCAACCACGCAAAATGGTTCTGTCAGTGATTGGAATTATGAATCAAACGTTTTCTTGTGTATGCATGCCCATACAAATAGCTTTATCAATAGCCATGGTTTGGCTTTTTTGACCAAAATGGAATGAAATTAATTGTACTTATCCGCCCATGTCTTTGGGAAGAGGTCAATACAAATGATTTCTCACTGGACCCGACTTTAGGGGAGGTGGGGTGGGGGTACCACATAACGAACCACCTCTCGAGTTAAATTTCTCTTCTTAGCTAAAGGACAAAATCTGGCAACAAAGGTATTGCCTGCTTCAGTGTTCGCCGTAGAACACATTTTTGTATTAAAATGTTCATTAGATGCACCCAAACTTTAGAAATTTACCAAATAACTTGGCCCAACACGGGGGGGGGGGGGGTACTCCACGCAACCCACC
>JAOBYG010111099.1:0-11101 GCA_025403545.1 Epizoanthus stellaris
TTGTTTATTCACGAGCAGTATTTTAGAGTATTTATTTGTTTTAAATAAACAACTTTCAAATCGTCTAGGCGTGCGATGAATCGCACGCCTTGGGCTCTTTCAGGCGTGTGCCGAGGCGTGCGCGTGCGATCGCACGCCTCTCAGAGATAGGCTTGCTATAATCATCTCATATCCAACAAGTGTGAGTGGAATAATACCAAGTCAAAAATACTTTTTTCTTTTTAATTTTGTGTAAACCGGCGGGAATTTAGTTTAAACCAAGCGGAATTAAGTGTAAAACAGGAAGATTTGGAAGATTAGTTCTGTTTTAAGAAACAGCTGTTTTTCCATATAAGGTCAAACTCATGAATATCACCAGATAACCAGTGCGTATTGAGCCAATCAAATTGCTTGAAATTCAATAACCATTGGGTTGTATTTAATATTATTTTATATTCCTTCAAGATTGTTCAAAAGCCAACACCAGCTAAGAAACAGCGATTAATGCCAATGTCAAAGAATGTGGCAGATTCAGTTGGGAAGTTAGTGAGGGCTGCAGAGAACCTCAAAGGTAAGTTTGTTGCACAGCACTAGGTCCAATACTCGTACATGTAGACAGGAGTAGCAACAGAGGTTGAAACTAAAGGAGCAAGGAAACCTGGTATGGGGAGTACCCTTTTCCTGTATCTTTATTGTTTGGCCGATAATTCTAACGTTCACCGTTACTGTTACTGTCACTGTTACTGTCACTGACACTGTTACTGTCATTGTTACTGTTACTGTCACTGACACTGTTACTGTCACTGTTACTGTCACTGTTGCTGTCACTGTTACTGTCACTGACACTGTTACTGTCATTGTTACTGTTAGTATTACTGTCACTGACACTGTCACTGTTACTGACACTGTTACTGTTACTGTCACTGTTGCTGTCACTGTTACTGTCACTGACACTGTTACTGTCATTGTTACTATTACTGTTACTGTCACTGTTGCTGTCACTGTTACTGTCACTGACACTGTTACTGTCATTGTTACTGTTACTGTTACTGTTGATGTCACTGTCACTGACACTGTTATGTCATTGTTACTGTCACTGTTGCTGTTACTGTTACTGTCACTGTTGCTGTCACTGTTACTGTTACTGTCACTTGATGTTACTGTCTCTGACACTGTTACTGTCATTGTTACTATTATTGTCACTGTTTACTGTTACTGTCGCTGTTACTGTTGCTGTCACTGTCACTCACTGTCACTGTTAGTGTTACTGTTACATTTACATTTACTGTTACTGCAAGATTATTACCATTGTGTTTTGATGCAGGTGCTGACTGGGTGAACCCAGAGGACCCCAACGTAATTGCTGAGAATGAACTCTTGGGTGCTGCTGCGTCAATTGAAGCGGCTGCTCGTAAACTTGCTGAATTGAAACCCAAGCCAAGACCAAGGGTAGGTTCAGTGTTTGAGGAGACCAGGGACGGTGGTGATCACCGAGTCATAAGAATGAATATAAGAGTCATGGTAGTGATGTCACTAGCCATGTCACTTATGTCATAGCTATCATGTCTGTAGTCATAGTTATGGACATAGTCATATTCTTGGTCATGGCCAGGTATAGTCATAGTCATTGTCATAGCCGTAGTCAGTCATAGTCATAGTCATAGTCATACATAGTCATAGCCATAGTCATAGTCATAGTCATTGTCATAGACATAGTCATAGTCGTACTCATAGTCATAGCCATAGTCATAGTCATAGTCATAGTCATAGTCATAGTCATTGTCATAGACATAGTCATACTCGTAGTCATAGTCATAGTCATAGTCAGTCATAGTTGTAGTCATAGTCATAGTCGTAGTCATAGTTATAGGCATAGCCAAAGTCATAGCCACATCCATATCCCTGTAATTTAGGGCCCCTCGTACGGAATCGAATTATTAAGGTTCTTAGCTCGCAACGTTCTCCTGACCTGTGTTACCGAGGTAAATTGCTAATTGTACTTGGTCATAAGGTTTGCAAGTCGCTACTTTCTTATTATTCTGTGCATTTCTTGTTTGTAGGAAGCTGACGAGTCCCTGAACTTCGAGGAACAGATTTTGGAAGTCGCCAAGGCCATCACGGCGGCCACTGTTGCACTTGTAAAGGCAGCTGCCAGTGCACAGAGAGAACTTGTGGCTAAAGGACGGGTTAGTGGTTCTGTATTGGTTCAATATTGATTTTATATTGTGCAGCTATAGGACGACTTTGTGGCTAAAGGACTGGTTAGTGATTCTGTATTGGTTCAATATTGGTTTCGTATTGTGCAGCTATGGGACGACCTTGTGGCTGAAGAACGGGTTAGTGATTCTGTGTTGATTCAATATTGATTTCATATTGTGCAGCTATAGTGCCTTTTTCTTGCTAGAGGTCGGGTTAGTATCACCAATTTTGTCCAGTTTCAGGGCATAGCCAGTAGCTGTTTGAATGAAGGACTCTATTGGATAATCAAACAACAACAATGACAATAACCCACACGTTTATACAAAGCCTAACCATCCCTAAACAGAGCAGCTTCTTTGTGACTGTTAACATTATATGGTGAGATATTAGCTTTAACAAGTTTCAGACATGTTCGTTTCAGACATGTTCAGCCATTTCTGAAAACAACTTGTCCCTGTAACAGGTTTGTTCAGCCATGTTTGATAACAAGTGTTTCCTGTTTCAGGTTTGTTCAGCAATGTCTGATCCCAGAGAGGATGGACAGTGGTCGCAAGGCCTCGTCTCTGCTGTAAGTAATATGGGGTCAGGGGGTACAGTGGGAAATAGAGGAACAACAGGGACAGGGGGCGAGAATATGGGAGAAAAACAGTTTGGGAAAAGAATGGGAGGCAGGAGAGTGGCAGAAAGCGGGATTTCCTGAAAGATGGGAAATGGGAGACAAACTCTCAAACTGGCTCAATGATGTGCTTGCTTCCACATAAGCTGACAGGAAAGGAGACAGGAAATGGAATATTTATAAATATTCAGAGAATTTCCTTGAATTCTTTCTCCACGAGCTTAGCAGTGGCTTGTTATTAAATTAAATTTATGTCAGTGGCAATTAACTGGGCTAGGGTGGTGGGGTAACTATCTTGGGAAACTGGGCAAAGTAGGACAAAACTGTCCTCTAGTCAACCATTAGATATGGTTTGGTTAATCTCCTTCACCGAATGGACAAATCCATCAAAGAATATTTGTCAGTATCAAATACATATATTTAGATGGCCTGACAATCGGACATAAGTTTTGGCACATCCTGCAGTGTATTATTATAGGTGGCGAATCTTAGCTATTTTTATTCACGAGCCTGGTAGTCGATGATTGGCTGCTTAAGACAAAGGTTTCTTTGTTCGAACGTTCAGAGGTGTTTGGAATTGGAAAGGTTTGTTGATAAACATTGCGTCAGTGAAGATTTGCCAATACTGGAAGAGTAACAATTAGAGTGAATTCGTGCCAGCGTAGACATTGATGGACGTGATTTTGTGTCTGATTACAATTACCTTTATCGAGTCTTCCCATAGGGATTGTTAGAATCAATTTACAATAATGTATCTATAAATATAATAATTCAACTGTAACAACATAAAATAAATGCAGTTCAATTTACTAGAATATATCTGTATCTATAAAGATGTGACTATAATGGCATACAACAAATAATATAAAATAGAAGAAAAAGTCCAATAAAATTAAAAAAATAAACCAGAATGCCTAAGTTATGAGGCATCTTGCCTTCTCTCTAGTAGATGTCTCAATAGTTCTTTTGATAACCACTGTGTACGATTTTGCAGGCGCGAATGGTTGCTATGGCAACAAGCACCTTGATAACCACTGTGTACGATTTTGCAGGCGCGAATGGTTGCTACGGCAACAAGCACCTTGTGTGAAGCTGCCAATGCAGCAGTGCAGGGACAAGCAAGTGAAGAGAGACTTATTGCTGCGGCCAAGGCGGTTGCCAAGTCAACAGCACAACTGCTGCTGGCTTGTAGGGTGAAGGCCGACGCTAATAGCGAGTCACAGAGGAGATTACAGGTACGCATGACTCAATACCTTATACATTAGTAGTAGTACTAGTACCAGTTACAGTCATAGTTACAGTGGTAGTGAGGCACTGTCATAGTTAAGAGTAAGGCCAAGAGCAAGAGTGAGCAACAACAAGAGTAAGAGCAAGAGTAATGGTAGCGATAGCCATAGCAGTAGTGGTGGTGGTGGTAATGGTAATGGTAATGGTAATGGTAATGGTAATGGCAATGGCAATGGTAATGGCAATGGTAATGGTAATGGTATTGATAATGATAATGGTAATGGTATTGATGATGGTAATGGTAATGGTAATGGTATTGGTAATGGTAATGGTATTGATAATGGTAATGGTAATGGTATTGATAATGGTAATGGTATTGGTAATGGTAATGGTATTGATAATGTTAATGGTAATGGTATTGATAATGGTAATGGTAACAGTAGCCATAGTGGTAATGGTAACTTCAACGGTAGCAGCAGCGGTAGCAGTGGCGGTAGCGGTAGCAGTAATGGTAACAGTAATGCTAATGCTAATGCTATTGCTAATGGCAATGGCAATGGCAATGGTAAATAAAGGGCAAGAGTAAGAGTAATAGCAAAGGTAAGGGTAAGGGCAAGAGCAAAGGCAAGATCAAGAGTAAGAGAACAGATTTACATCACTAGTCACCTTTATACACAAAGTGGTGGTAATATTTAGTCACAACAGATTAATTAACTAAGTCGTATTTAGAATAAAGGAAAGACTATGAGAACATACTTACAGCACACAAGTGATAGTGTTAGTACTGTTAATATCAGTCACATTGAGTCACTGAGTCATTGTCAATGACTGTTTGTGAAATTTCTCTACTGTACACTATGGCAGTAACGACACTCGTAAACGCAAAGAACAAATCTTTCTTTACTTTGCGCTCTAGCACCTAATGAGATCAACGAACGCTTCTCATTTACGTAACTTCAACAGACCTTTCTTTCCCAATCACATGTCAAAATTACCCACACACAATATAAACCCCAACTTCACCCACAATCCCCTCTTGCTCTGACGAAGAGCTAGCGCTCGAAACGTCAGCTCAAACCTTTCACTCTCGCGGCAAAGAACATAGCATATCAACTTTTACTTGATCAATGTCAATAATTGGCCTACTCGCCAAACATACATACATGGCGAAAAATATACCATATCAACTGTTAGTTCATCAATCCCGGTATTTGGCCTACTGACCAAACATCCACCCTCACGGCACAAAACATACCATATCAACTTTTAGGTGATCAATTTCGTTTTAAGAGCAAGTTAAGCATCAAGCTTGTTGCAAAGTTTGAACAGAGAAGACGGTTATGAAGCAATGATTACAAAGCCAACTCCGTCTTGCATGATTCTGGAGCTATGTCGGTCGTGTTATCTGGAATTTTGAATGCTTGGCCGTGAAGCGCATGCTAAAATTCAGCAACTAACGAAGACTAACTATTTTTGTAACCGGTTCAGAGCTTCATTCATGTTTTGTTACTATCTCCCACAGACCGCTGGTAACGCCGTCAAACGTGCTGCTGACCATTTAGTAACGGCGGCGCAAAAGGCAGCCATCTTTGAAGAACAGGAGACCACGATTGTCATCAACCAGAAATTTGTGGGTGGAATCGCACAGGAACTGCAGGCGCAGGAGGAAATCCTTCGTATTGAAAGGCAGTTGAATGCAGCGCGGTCAAAACTTGGAAAGATTCGTCAAGCCAAGTATCGACCCGAGGATGACGAATAGAGAGATTCTCATTACTAGTCTAATAAATTTGTCAGCAAACTGCTTGAGGGAATTTTGTTCTGTATCAGGAATTGATCAAGAAATTGCTTCTTCTTCGCGTGATGTATCAGTTTCTGTTGCGAGTTTGGTTAGAAATTGGATGTTGATTATTGGACAATCTACGCTACTGGCCGAACAAGAATACCTTTACAACTGTTAATAGTAATCAAACTAAATGGAATGCATGTGCATGACGAATAGAGTTATTCTCGCCACTAGTCTTTATAGATTTGTCACCAATCTACTTGAGAGAATTTGATATTGAATGCATGTGTAGTACCATAATTCCTGTGAATGTCTCGGTATACAGAAGCTGTCTGCTGTGCCTTGCATGGTCTGTTAGTCTGAAATAGTTTCAGTTTGGTCCTTCATTCCTGCCGTCGCAGATTAGATAAGTTATACTATTTTACACAGTTAAAACACCGGTGGAAACTGGATCATCTGACATGAAAGCGATGTGATATTCGACAACACAACAGAACGATGGACATCCCATAATATCACTTACTCAATATGTGCTCCGCTGTACTGTTGTTCGAACAAATTTAATTGATTGGTTAATCGATGACGGCTATAATATAGAATGTAATAAAAAGCTCCGCATGATATAGAATAAAGAAATAAAAGTTTAATTTTTGATATAACTGAGTATGTGAGTTCCAGAAGTTCTAACTATTGGGTTCAAACGTAGTCGGTGTTCATACCAGCTGGCACAACATTGACCGAGGATGAACATCTCTTTTGAGTGTTTTACCGAGTAATGCCGACTTGCAAGCGAAAGCAAGACAAGCTTCGATACGGTTATGGGGTCATCAGGCGATATCAGTCGCACCATGCGGTGGCCTCTCGGACAACGAATCGTCGTGATGCATTCATTCAATCACCAAATGAAGAGAAATCGTGAATGGCCAGGACTAAGGTTTCTGGGTCCCGGCTTCTTGATTCTGGTTCGGGATTCCACATTGTCGATTTTCTATATCCCAGCTTCTGTATCCCGGCCTCGGGGTTCTGACTTATGGATCCCAGCTTCGTTGGTTCCTGATTCTAGTATTCTGGATTCAGGAAAGAGTAGGACTACAGTTTCACATAAATGACTTCCTTACACAATGATAATAGTGTTAGAATCGACCATAGTCACAATCTCGGTGAGTCAATCATAGTTATAGTAAGATCAAGAGTATGAGAACAGATTTCAAGTTTACGAGTGACTGCCTTACACAGTTGTAAAAGTATCATTGAAACAGTCACAGTGAGTCGTATAGCGTATTATAGTCGTATTTAATAAGAGTAAGGGCACGAGCAGAAGTATACAAGAGAATAGATTGCTGGTACACGAGTTACTTCATTATATATTTGTAATAGTATTTACAGCATCATTAATAGTCAGTCACAAGGAGTCATATCACAGTCATATCAAGTGCAAGAGCATGAGTATATAAGATAACAGATTGCTGGTACACGAGTTACCTCGTTACACAGTTGTAATAGTATTTATAGTATCATTAATAGTCAGTCACAGGGAGTCATATCACAGTCATATCAAGTGCAAGAGCAGGAGTATATAAGAGAACAGATTGCTGGTACACGAGTTACTTCGTTACACAGTTGCAATAGTATTTATAGTATCATTAATAGTCGGTCACAGGGAGTCATATCAAGTGCAAGTCCAAGAGCGTGAGTATATAAGAACACAAATTACATGGTCACGTGTTACTTCCAGTACTTTAAATCAAGAGCCGAAATGAGTTTAAGATGCTAGTAAAAGTAAAAGGGAAGTTAAAGGCTTAAAGCAGCGGGCTTCTTCTACAGTCAACAGAGAAGATCGGTATGGATAAATGATTACAAAATACCTTCGTTCTGACGGAGTTTGATCCAAGTCCTTCTTTCCTGCATTATTCTAGAGCTGTGCTGGGCCAAGTTATGCGGAGTTAATACTGGACGAATAAAAATGCATTTAAATACTTGCTTTGCATAACTTAAGCCTTTCTACCCCGGAACGGAGTAGCGACTACGCCTTTTCAACGAACACGTTCTTGGGCCGTTGTTCTAGTTGACTCCAACATTTCTTTGTCGGTGCCATCTCTCCTTCTACGTCTCTGCGCATGTGCGAGCTATTCTTTGGTCTTCCTCCATCCTTGGATTCTTAGCCTTAAAGGAAACCTCGTCAGAAAAACACTTTTGCTTCGAAATGAAACTTTGGTATTGCTTTAGTCTCGATTGGCAGTTTAAAATCGATAATTCTGTTCACATCGCTGTTTGACTATTTCTTGCTTAGAATTTCCCGCGCCCCGCCATCTTGAAATGTGACGTAGTTGTTTTGCAGTGCCAGGCCCCCTCTCGTTCACTTTCATTGTATTTCGCCAAGAGTGGGGCCTGGTACCAAACACAACTACGTCACATTTCAAGATGGCGGCGCAAGGGAAAATTGAAGAAAGAAATAGTCAAACTAAATCGCTTGGCGTTAGCTCTGTAAACAGAATTATCGATTTTAAACTGCCAAACCCGGACAAAGGCAATACTAAAATTTTATTTGAGAGCAATAGTGCTCTTCATCCAAGGTTTCCTTTAAAGCGTACGCACGATTTCGGCAACTAAGGAAGAGTAAGTGTTATGTAAGTGATGCAATTCTCATGCGTCATTCATTTATTATTACTGTCTCCCACAGAGTGCTGGCAACGCCGTCAAACGTGCTGCTGACCATTTAGTACAGGCGGCTCAAGAAGCATCCATCTTTGAGGAACGAGAAACCACGATTATTATCAACCAGAAATTTGTGGGTGGAATTGCACAGGAACTTCAGGCACAGGAAGAAATCCTTCGTATTGAAAATGAGTTGAAGGCAGCACGGTCAAAACTGGGAAAGATTCGCAAGTACCAATACCGACCCAAGGATGATCAATAGAGAGATTATCTTTACTAAGTCTATAAGTTTGTCACAAAACTACTAGAGAGAATTTAGTTTTGTATCAGGGAACTGATTGAAATTGAACAGTAATCAATCGAGATCAATGTTTTCATGAGTCAATAAACTATGGGTCAACTTCCAAATTTCGTTTTTCCAGCAGGTTTGGTTTCCAAAGGCTTAGAAATCGGCTAAGAAAACAAAGTTTGGAAGTTGACTCATTGACTCATTTGACTCATAAAACAGCTGGCCTCTAATCGATCGGCTTCTTCCTTGTAATATGGTATGATAAAGCTAATGTAACACATCTACTAACGGCTAGTACTACATGTGAGAGTGCACCCAGATGCTAACTGTACATCTAACCCTAACCAATCCTAATTTCATTCTAACCCACCACGATGGATCTGGGGTAGGAGCACTCGTGGCATTCTTACATGGAGTATATCCCGAGCTAACAGCGCTGTTTAGTTTACCATAATGCTATGGAGCTGTTAATATTTTAATATTTAAATAATCAAACTAGATTAATTCATCAAGAAACCAGTTTTACAATCATGCTCAGTACGTACAAGTCCTGTGTGTGGCGGGCCACATTGTAAAAATGGCAGACTGTGACGCAGTGGAGATATTGTAGACTGTCTGGACCTGCAGAGGTGAAAGAAACCCCAAATACTTCAAAACATTACTCAGCTTTGTTGAGTCCGCCATGTTTACAAGCAAAGTGGCCCGCCACATACAGCGTTTGACGTACTGCGCATGACTGTGAAACTGGCTTAGTCTGGCGTTGTATGTTACGTCACGATAAAACGTACATCGAAGTATGGATCTTGTGAAGTTGTGTCTTTTACGTGTTTCAGGATTCTGTTGTTCAAGTCCAATTTTTTTGTCAAGTCCTGCAAACATTTGGGATGATAGGTTTTTTTTTTATCAGAGTTATAGATGTTTGAATTTCATCACCAAAAATATTTAGCGTATCGCACTGCGGGACCGCCGGCTGGTCACGAAAACCAACAAACTTGTGCCAATGTACGCAGCTGCCATGTTGTTGTAACACTGGCGCACCAACATATTTCTGTAAATCCTTCTCATGTCTGTTTTGAAATACGTTCTTGCCAAATTGTTAAATTTTGCAGCTGGTTAATAAGATTTCTGTGACGTCATGCAATCCTAGATAACAACTGAGCACATGCAACTAATGGTTAATCGTTGACCTCAGTAATATAGATTGTATTAAAAAAACTCATCATGGAATAACCAAAATAAAGTGTAATTATTTAACCTGACTGAAGTCGTGAGTTCCAGTGGCATTTCTCCAGCCTAGTCTTTCTCGGCCATCTTATCTGACGAGGGCTCGGATATGATTCCTTTAAATGACGTCACCGAAGATGACGTATGAAATGCATTAACCGCATGCAAATAGTGGCGGCTGATACTATAATCTTGGAAACATTTTTTTGTTGATGCTAAAACAGAGATTATGTTCATCGAAAGTAACTCTTAACCATTGGGTTAAAGCACGTGATTGTTTTACCGAAAGAATCCGACTTCCCAGCGCAAATAAAACAACCAATTAGGTGTCGATACGATTGTCGGGATTCCTCGGGACAGGTGACAGAGTTCGTACGTTTCTGGAAAGTCTTGGAATTTTATTTTTCCTTGAAAGCCCTGGAATTTTACCCTGACTCCTGGAAATTTTCGTAAAATATTCGGAACCGTTCGGAAATCTTCGGAAGTCCTCGGAAAGTGTTCGTGGTCTAGAGACAGGTTTTAGTGTTATTTAGAAATTTTGGGAATTCTTCGGAAGTGTTCGGAAGTTTCACGGGAAGTGTTCAAAAGTCTTGGGACAGTTGTTGATGATCTTTAACTTTTGGAAATCTTCGGAATCTTTCGGAAATCTACGAAAGTGTTCGGAAAATCTTCGGATGTGTTCGAAACATCGTTAGAAGAGTACCGTATAATAAACACTTATAATAAACACTTTGTTTTCCGGGAATCTATGAGTAAAGTTCCCGGATAATAGTGCCAATTAGTATTTTAATAGCACGTGTGCTATTAATGATTTAATTTCACGAATTAACGAAAAATACACGATAAACTAACAGATCAGAGGTCAGCATTTTTTGCAGGTGTGCTATTAGTTGGGAAATTAATGTTCGTATACCTGCTTTCAGTTCAATCCACTTCACCGGCACCGGTAGTAAAGTGAATAAGCTGTGAACCATAAGCCACGCGTCAGAATTCTCTGTCACGTAATCTGTGTTCTTATATGGTCAGGATTAAAGAGCTTTAACGCTATCATTATCATCATGCGACTGCCGTCGAGATCCTCGACACAGCGCTCCGCCACTGGGCCCTGTCCGACATTGCATGCCCGAGT
>JAOBYG010111210.1:0-11101 GCA_025403545.1 Epizoanthus stellaris
AGAAATATCAATACTTTCTGCACAAGTTCAAATAATGTGAACATGTAATATGTCGGAAAACTACAGATAAGTTGAATCCTGACGGCCGCTTCCGTCCCTTCGAGCGCGTGTTCCTTCGACTGCTCCTGCGCATCCAGTCCTGCGCACACGTGACATAACCCTCCAGACCCGCTTTCTGAAATACTATTTCCTTCATTCTGAGACTAATCAGTTCCAGCATATCAAAAAGAGTTTATTAATAAATTATTGATAGATGATTTTTCCGCGTCTATTATATTTTGAAACTGGTTTATTTACTCATGTACATGTCAATTCAACATTTTGGGGACAATTTATCTGTTTTATTTCTGTTATTCTGGAATATACTACGTGGTTATATTGTCCCCACGCTGTCCCGTGTTCTTGTTTGGCAGCTGTGTCGAGCGAATAAGCCGACACGTTACATGAGTCAGTATAAATTTCGGCCCCAATGCAGTAGAATTGTTGCTGGCGCTCAGAAAACTGGCTTTGTTGGCTTTAACTCTTTTGTGTATAAAAGTTATCGTGTAATGTTTACTAGGTTGAGAGAGAGAGTAAGCAACGCCATGAACTAAGACAATGAATAAATCTTGTGTATTTGTTTACTATTTTGTTGTGTTGCCATCACAATTTTTGTCCCAGTTGTGCTTGCAATTTAATATCTCCGCCGTTCGTGTCTAGTTTGACAATCGGTGATGTTTTGTTTATTCCAAATAAATTATCTGTCACCATGCAACGTAACAACATTAAAATTGCTTTTTTTGTTATTCATTATTTTGAATAATAGTTCGTTAAGGACATTGAAAATATGGACCATTCAGAACGGGTGTCGCTCTCTCATGGGGAAGATGGCTCATGAATACTATTGTAAACGCTGAGCTGTTTCTGGCGACATAAATCTAATGAGGAGAGAATTGTGAAAGCTTTTAGATCTTCAGTTGGCTGAAGAAGCTGTCAGAAAGTTGAACTTGCGTTTCCGAGATTTTTCTTTCGCGGAACGCATGGCAACCATGAGATTACTACATAGTATAGCAGGTGTGTATGAATTCAGTGTGGACCGACATATTTTTTTCTGGTTTTCAAGACATTTTATCCAGCATGCTTACTGTATGAATTTGTTTGTGAATTTGATTTGTACTTTGAACCTAAAGAAGACACAAGGAATCTTGAACATTCGTTCGTATTTGTGTCGGAACGCATCAAAAGTTCATTTAGACTAGCGTACATTATGATCGAGACCGCCAAGGGATCTTATGAGTTTGTAACATTTTGACAAGGCTTCTTATCTTATCTTGCCTGTTCTCTTTGCAGTGCTACTGATTGCAGCAAGTTTTGCAGTTTGCACGGCAGAGAATGTCTCTTGCACAGTGCAAAAGGTAAGCAAATGTTTTACTCGCATCTGTTTGTTAGTTTGTGCTTATAAATCGTAATAGCGCCCTTTGGGGGGTTTGTCGTGCAAACTAAGCAGTCGCTTGTCAGTTCTCGTTAGCAATCGGAATGGACCGCGGCATCATCCGATTAGCAAGTGTAATCGTACTCAGATAGAAAAGACAAATTACGGCACCTCGCATAATTTATGTTTGTGGGGCATGTCGTATTGCACGAAAGAAAGAAGTTGATCAGATGCTTTATTATTATAGATGGAACACGACGTTTTTCGTAATGTCTCATCAAGCCTTATTTTGTTAGATTTAAACCTGATATTATATTGTTTGTACATGTGGGTCTATTTCAACAAATCCGCCGCAAACAGCATGAACTTGCTAATGGATTACATTATTGCAACGAAAATAGCTAGAACTTAAATCCGCCTTTAAAATATTTTGTATTGTGTTGTCTCTCATGAGACTATTTTTTCAATGTTAGGAAAAACCAGTTTAATATCAAACTGGAGAAGCAGAAAGACTTCATGGCAACAAAACGAATGTTTGTATACGATACTGAGTGATGCAGTTAGCATGTGCTTCCCTGATATCCAAAAAGCTTGATCTGTTTCTTTAACGTTTTTCTTGATTTTTTACCTTGTTATAAATTCTTACCAATCGCAACGTATTAGAAATTGATGATTAAGAAATCCAGCTTAAAGAAAACGGATTATGTCGATGCGATCTGTTTCTAAGAGGGGAAAGATAAGCGGCGAAAAGTAATTTTATTGCCTCGGTGTCTAAGGCTGAAATCCTGAAATTAAATTTAAAATTTGGAATTATAAACAACATGATTTTTTGCAAATACGAAAAAGCAGTAAAAATACATTTTGTTGTTAGTACGATATCCGCCACAACACTGATATATATTTGTTTCAACAACTGATATTTGAGCTGATTCGTCTGTTCCTTGAACTAGAAAGTAGCCATGAACGGTTTTTATTGTAAAATTTTCCAGTTTCTTAGCATGAATTTCTCAGTGGGAAATCTACACGGTACAAAACAAATCGCAAAGCGACACCGATTTGTTCAGTTATGCTGTATGTTTCGCATGGGAAGGAGCTTTGTTAAGAAGTATCGGCCCCTTTTTCGTATTTCGTATTAAGAGAATTATAGTTTAGCTTATAAATTTCATGATATATACAACACTAAAGCTATCCACAGTTGGGTCTTTCAATTATTGGTTCTTAAAATGTAGGATTTACTGAAGTAATTTCCTGCTGGTTTTGAGCGCTAACCACTTGCTGTAGAAATAGAAGAGGAATGTTGAACAGAGGGAGTGTTGTTTCTTTGCGTTTGGTTGTTTCCTTGTTTGCTAACTAACTCCGTACTTAACATTGGCTTTGAGCTTCATGGAGCTTTCTTAAACCGTTGAATTTGTTGAACAAAGTCAAAGACTGTTACCTTGTGAAATCTAAACGGACTTGCAAACAAAAATCATTCGGGGAAAATAGACGGCTGTTTATGATTTTCTAACTTTAATATTCAGCAAAAAATAAACCCTCAGTTTACTCAAGGTTGATTAATATGTTCGTCCAAAGCTTTAATGAACTGTAAATGTTGTCTCTCTTCAGTCTAGTTTCTAATTTATCGTTTATAGTTCTTGTCTCCGAATGCACTTAATTTGCGACGTATTTTTATATTTTTCGTCCTCCGGTCATCTTTCCAAACAATTCACGAAGAGCCGGCTTCATCCATTTTGAAATCCTTTAACTATACTTACACCAAACCTTTTGTTTTTGCCTTTACAAAAGATAGTCAGGAGCGAAGCATAATCTGTCTTTCGAATGTGAAGTTTTCACCTACATCACTAATTGCAATTGCGTATCTGATTGAACTGCGTTTCGATATTTACATCGTACTGTCCGTTGCTTTAATCCTAAATCAGTTACAACTATACTATTTCTTCACAACAGTTTGCTTGTTACAAACGAGATTTCTAAATCAGTCAAAAAAGTCTTGCAAAATTCAAGTGTAAAATTTCAGTCCAATTCTGAGTTCAGCTGGAAGGACGTTCGAGACAAAACAGTAACGTGCAGAAAAATGAAAAGACTTGACTAGAGATTAATCGCCATGCATACAGTGTCAGTGTTTTCGTAAATTTAACATTGTTGCCATGGAAACACAAAGTTACTTTGATCGGTCGGTCATAGATTGTTATACTGAAGAGCAGGATATCACCGATATTCACGCAAAGTTTCCCCCTTCCATGATATAACTGCTTCCGTCGACAACATTTCTCTTTCTACCGATTTTGCGTCCGACGGTAAAGACCATATGCTAATAGTTACATGTCCAATAAAATGAATAACTTCATGTAAAATATGCAAATACCATTTATGACTGTAAAGTAGTGTGTAAGAGGTAATAACTACCTTTTATTCTTCGAATATTTTCTTTGTTTCTATATTCAAAAGCAAGAGTAATAGATTATTCAACATTGTTCAGTAAAGTTTAAGAAAGGTATTAACGAAACACTATTGGTTGATGGCTTTTTTGCGTAATTCAACAAGAGTAATTACTTTTATAATTGTTACACAAGTTGGGTTTTAATCTCTTCCAGATACCACGATTTTATGGAACACCCGGCCTATGATATGCGAAGTTACAATCTTACATAGCAATGGCTTCCAATCAAAATACACTTCGACGGCTGTTGCGAACGATGCGAACTCTCACGAAAACATTTTCTTTTTCTTCAATCCAATCTTGTTCACTGAGGGTTAGCTATGAAAATTGGTCTTGCTCTGACGAAGGGCTAGCGCTCGAAACGTCAGCTGAAACCTTTCACCCTCACGGCGAAAATACATATAACATATCAACTTTTAGTTGATCAATCCCATCATAGGAAAATTGATGATTAATTGAATATCTTCGTTGTAAAGTTGCTGAAAAGTTAGTTTTTCAAAAGGTCATCTGAAATTCTGTTGTTGCGAAGAATCGAATAAAACATGTAAAACTGTTTCTTTTATACGCCAGTGTTTTAAAGGTCCACGTGAGTTGCCGCGTGACTGCCTTTGTTGCTGCTCGCTCTTGCTCCGTCTCGCTCGGTTGGCTTTGCTCTTTCTCTCGCTTTTGCTCTCGCTCTTCTTCTCATTCTTACTCGGTCACTTTCTCTCGCTCTCATTCTTTCTCTCGCTGTTTTTCTCATTCTTTAAACTCTATCTCTTTCCCTCGCTCTCGCTCTTGCTCTTGCTCTGAGACAGGGTCGAAATTAAATAACTCTATACCCTCCATATTTTTACGAGTGCCCTCCTCTTCGGCCCGATTCCTTCAAACACGTGTCCTATGTGTCTATAGGTCTATACAGGTGTCTACTGACTATATTCATGTGTCCTTGAATGAGAATGTATAAATTAGACCTCCTTGCCTCTGTTAATTGTAGAGCTAAGTCAGTCCATAACTACAGATATTTACCTGCGTAACCATATTTCTTGTTCTTTGTGAATGCAACATTCTATTTGATCGAATTTGAAAATTACGTACTTTATTTCTCGGAAGAAAGTCACTTATATTTTATTTTGTGATCTTACAGTATCCATGTTTGGATGCGGTACACAGATATGACATCTGCTCGGCTTTACATAAACGGTGTAGTGAACTACAAGACTCGTCCAGCTCGTTCGCAGAGTCCGTACAGAAGTACTACCTTCCTTGGGGTAAGAACGAGTCCTGCGCCAACAACTCTCGATTTTGCCCTCTCAGCTTTAACTGTAAACCTTCGGCTTCCCCCTGTGATGTCGATGCTGAGCTACAAATCAACACCACTCACGCCACTCCGTGGGGCCAGAACTGCTCATCAGGAGAGGGATACTGCCCGTTGACCGCAAGCTGTATGCCCGTCGCCAAGAAATGCTCGTTTAGAGCCTTATTCGACTGGCAAGGGGCCGGAAACACATCAGTCACCCCGGCAGGGCAGGCGTGTCCCACAGGACAGACATTTTGCGCTGCCAAGTGGTCGTGTGTCGCAAATGGAACAGCGTGCAAACCAGCCGCTGTCAATGGAACCAACCTAACTTCCATCTGTGAAGAAGGTCACAAATTCTGCTACAGTCGAATGAAGTGTATTGCTGACAACGCCACTTGTGACGCATTTGCGGCATTCAACTTGACAGGCAGATCGGATAATGGAACTGGTAAGGAAATGTGAATTATACCTTTTAGGGCTTTAAAAGGCTTTTAGTCACCGTAGCAACAGTCAAAACACGGTAACACTAAGTGGGTTTGCCTCCGGAACTGATGCTCCAAACCCTCTTCCAATCGCATTGCAAAGATAGAAATTAACCAACGCGATATTTCTTTACCAGGCTATGCGCAAGCTTGTAAGTTACGAAAAACAATCTGCGCCAGACGTCTGGAAGCACTTCAGAAATGTCTGCCTCATGTTCCTGGAAGCTGTCTCAAGAACAAGAGCAAACATGAAGACAAACATGAAGACAAACATGAAGACAAACATGTTTCGTGTACCAATGGAACGTATTACTGTAAACATACAAACGGGTAAGGCGCATCTCCATGGATGACTTGTGATAATAAGTAACTGTTTAACTTTGATTTTGGTAGAAAAGTTCAGTGGAGTTCGTTTATGTTTGTCTTGGCAACAGACAGTTAGAAGGTCTGAAGTTGTAGACGAGTTACACATTTTGGCGCAAAGAAACGCCAGTCATTCCCCAGAGTTCGAGGTTAATAATTAATAAATATAAACTAGTATAAACCTGTTTCGCACTAGCGATGCAAACGCAATGTAAGACAAATCTAGTTAGCGTGAACTGCGGATACACAAGCGCAAGCTGAGCGCAACACAAGAAAAAGGAAACTTTCTTTTTTTCTCCTACGTTTTGTCCTGCGCTTGTGCTTTCAGTAAGCGTGAATCGAGGTGACGCAGGAGCAAACTGATCTTGGTGACGAATCTCAGAAATGTCTACTAAATTATCGGGACACATCTTCTCATTATCAACTTGCTAAATCTTATCGATATTAATGATAAATTCTAAGTAGAAGTTAGATGTTGTTAATCGTTGAGCCTATAAGTGTACAAATGTCTGCCCCTTGAATGAACTCCTAATAACAGAACTGTATTCTCTCTTTTTCTCTAAAGATCTGGATGCATTGCTAAAAATGCAAGCTGCGATGGAAAGTGTGGAAATGAGCACTTTTACTGCCCCACTAAACACAGGTTTGTTTTCTAATAACATTTTTACTACTGAGGCAGTTCATGAATACTGAATGAAGTTAGGATCGATATGAGAAGGGTTGCAGATGCTTAGCATTTTCTGGGAGCTCACGAAAAGTTCGGCCAAAAATAATTCTGCTCGGTTTTACAGCCGTTTCAGTTAGTTCTCATTCCCACATCCCTGGTTGATTTAGTGTCAAGAAAGTGTTTTAATGACTATGAAAAGAGCATAATTTTCTCAGTCCAAAGTAAATGTGAAAATAGATTGAAATGGTAACTGTGCTATGTTTTTGTTACTTCGCCACATTCAACGATTGAATTTTAACTATTAAATATTCTTAACAAACAATGGAAAATAAACGCAGTTTTAATGTTGTGATAATTTCTTCTTCGTCTTTACTGCCTGACCCCATTTAGTTTTATCGCCCGTCACTGTCTGAGTTTGAACCCTCATCAGCTCCCATGCATCATGGAATTACCTTGCCTTATGAGATCCTAAATTTTAAGTTTTACCCTTTTACAGATGCCAGCCCGAGGGCTCTCCATGCCCAGGCGTTCCAGTAGATAAGGTCCCTCGACCAAACTGCACCGACACCCAGCGGAGTTGTTCTGTTGTCCAGAGCAAGCTCCAAGCATGCGGCCGCATGAATCACATGTGTAACCAGCTCAAAGACGACCCAGCCAATTTCACTAAGTTTATCCACATCTTCGAGCACTACACCCCGTGGGGGGAGAAGTGTGGAGAACATAGCGTCTATTGTCCCGTGCTTATGATGTGTGCACCTAAGAACATGAGCTGTAGCAGAAAGAGCGCTTTGCCTGATCAAATGTTACCTAAAAAGTCACCATGGGGCGAAGAATGTCCTGGGGGAAAGAAGTTCTGTCCGTTGGTGATGGCTTGTATTTCCCAGGCGCATCCGTGTTCTCTGAAAAGTATCATGGATTATGTCTTATGTGAGAAAGGAAATGTGTCTGTGGCTGGCAATGTATCCGCATCGGGCAATGTCTCGGCCAATGTCTCTGGGAATATCTCGGCCAATGTCTCTGGGAATATCTCGGCCAATGTCTCTGGGAATATCTCGGCCAATGTCTCTGGGAATATCTCAGCCAATGTCTCTTGCAACCACCCGCCACCCTTTGGTATCGTGTGCCTCACTAACATGACCTTCTGTCATTTCTCGCTGTCGTGTATTCCCAAGAATGATAGTTGTCATTACGACAGTTTCTACAACAACTCCGTGTCATGTGACGGTGGTATGACATTTTGTTCCAAAAGCGGACGCTGTATTCCCGGTGGTCACTCATGCGGAACACGGATGAAATATGATTTTGCTGATGGCCTGAATGGAACGAAGAGAGGTAAGACACCAGTGGCGTATCGTAAATAGCAAACACTTGTTTAACCCTTGTCTTGATTATCTGTTTGTGTTTTCGCTCGTAGCCTGCCCTTTCCTCTAACTTTCTTTCTATCTCTATCTCTGTCTTTGTCTCGGCCTTTGCTTTTTAGTTATCTCTCTGTCTCTATGTCTGCGTGTCTTTCTGTCTCTCTGTTTCTTTCCATCTGCCTCATTCTCTGTGTGGGTTCCTCTGTCCTGATAAGCCACTTATCTCTCAGTTTTTATCACACTGTGCTGAACTGATTTTCTTACCATGAATCACGTTCAACGCATATTCCAGGTTGGGCGGATGCGTGCAAGGCAGCTGATATCGTTTGTTCACGAATACTTTACGCTTCCAAGAAATGCAATCCAATCTCGCCTTCCAACTCCACTCGCTGTTTGAAAAGCCGATGCCCTGGTAAGTAGCGACCGTACAATATATTCCCATTGTATCCCAGCAATCAGTAGCAGAGGTGAGGTCTGCTGTTTAGAGATGAAAGATATATTTCAACTAGAGCACAATGCACCCATGTTTCCAGATGATTTCAGTTTGGAACCTGGCCCGATATTCGAGAAATAGACATAGTCACACACATAGATACAAACACAAACACAGATGCAGACATATTCATAGGCATAGACATAGAATTATAGATGTAGACATAGGCACAGGCATAGGTACAGACACTGATAGACGTAGAAAAAGATAGACACAGACACGAACATGAACACGAACACAGATACAGACATGAACATAGACTTAGATCAGTTTAGACTTAGACTGGCTTAACTTAGATTTAAACTTAAACTTAGGCTTAAATGTAGACACACTGGGAAATCTCGGTAAAACTTGACTGAACCGTGTCGTTTTGTTTTCATCAATAACAGGGAAATGCAAGGCATACTCTTCGCAAATGTCTCAGTGTTTCAAACTGAACAAGTACTGTCCACTACTAGCCAACAGCACAACTGGAGCCTCTTTAGAGGCCACCCTCAAAGCAAAGAATGTTTCCCCGTCCGGGGATACCTGTGAGGGGGGTAAACGCTATTGTCCCCTTGTCCTGGGCTGCATTAAGCTTAATGCTACTTGTGACATCAATACAGTCAACGATGACGATGACTACTCACCTGTTACCCCCTGGGGCGAGGCCTGCTCCTTTGGGGAGTACTATTGCCCCATATTCGGGCAGTGTGTAGACGCTAACATCAAATGCAGATGGGCACATATTGTCAACTGGATGAACAGCGACAAGAAAAAGTAAGTTTAAAATATCATTGAAAACAGTTGACTTGGCAGTCGACTCACTCAGAGTTTATCGATCGACCGATTAATACATTGATTGCGTATAACTAATTGGTTGATCAATCAATTAACAATGGATAGATGGAATAATTGAACATCCGCATCAATAGCCTAATCTCAAAACGTATATTTTTAAACTAACTTATAGAATAGAATAGAATAGAATATGATAGAATAGAATAGAATAGAATAGAATAGAATAGAATAGAATAGAATTTATTGACTTATTCTTAATCTCATCATTTGTCGCTAATAGTCTGTCTCTAAATTGTCAGAGCATTGAGGCTTTGCAAACTGCATTTTAAAAATTGTAATTAATATAATAATTTATCGATAGACTGACGAATGTCTTTCTGTCTTTCAGGAGCCCATATGGGGACAAACAGTGCAGTGGAAATGACACTTACTGTCTGTCAAGTCGGGTATGCCACGGTCCGGGTGTGCCTTGTCAACTCAACCCAAACAACACGCCCTGGTTAAATGGCTGCTCTAATGGTCAGACGTTTTGCGCTGAGAATATGAAATGCATTGAACACCACAAGCCATGCGCGTTCAACAGTAGCCATAACTACAATTCCACCTTTGGGTTTGGGTGCGCAAAGAGCGAGAAGTACTGTTCCAACTTTTACGGTTGTGCCGATAATTCTGCTAACTGTAGTGCATTTTTCCCCCAAAATGACGTCAGTGGATGGGCAACCATGTGCAAATACAAAGTGATCAGCTGTCAAAAGTGAGTTATACAAGTTACTGCAGGTTGAGCTAAGTTTCGTAACAAATATGGCGCAGTATGAAACAGTTTAATTGATGTTAAAACATCCATAATCCTGCAGGAGAAAATAGAGTATTTTTATCGAACCTTGTTCTGTATGGTTGGATTTATTTTTATTACAAAGTTTACAAACTAAATCCAAATATTAAAACATAATATGTTTTTGTTTCAGTATTTTCTATAGCGTGAAGAATTGTAAGAAGCAATGTCCTTGGGAATTCGACGCTGCTGGCTGTCCAGATGGCCAAAAGATGTGCTCTTCAAGGTGAGAAGTCTAATTACGTCTGTCCATCCATCCATCCATCCATCCATCTATCCATCATCCATCCATCCACCCATCCATCCACCCATCCATCATCCATCCACCCACCCACCGACCCATCCATTCATCCATCATCCATCCATCCATCCATCCATCCATCTATCCAACCATTGTAATGCGCATATGCACATATGCATTCATATAATATGCGTAATATAAATTGCATTCTTCTCTTCTCTAAATTGTATTGTTGTTCCATCCGCCCGTCCTTCCATTCTTCTATCCTTCCATCCTATTCTATTTAACATTGTTTTAGCATCTACTTTTTAATTGTCTAAATTTATTTATTTATTTACATGCTTTTTTTAATTCTGTCTCTATCTCTTCTCTGTGTCTCTATATCTACCGATTTCGTAAACACTGTGTTGTCATTCGTTGCTATTTGTTCAACGGTACGGATCACCGATAAAAGTGCTAATTTACTTCTGTTTGCTAAATCTATATGTAACTTTCCTAACTCTGTCAGTCTTTGTTGTGTTTCAGTGGTCGTTGTATACCAAAAGATCAGATCTGCTGTTCACACGGCTCGAAGTTTTGCAACACTACTTCAAAGTGCATACCGAAGAAAACGTTATGTTGCCGAAGCAACGAAACATTCTGTGCCAAAAATTCGAAATGTATCGCCTCAGGGACGCCGTGCTTGGGACCCAAGGAATGCATTAAAGGTGAGCTAAATTGGACCATATCTCGATACTGAGGGGGGGGGGAGGTGC
>JAOBYG010111432.1:0-11098 GCA_025403545.1 Epizoanthus stellaris
TAATTTACATTTTTAACCTTTGTAAAATTTTAAATACCTTTTTTGTGGTGGGGGCTTACTGAAATTGGCCTTCAGGCGAGTAGGCCACCAAGCTAAATATTATTAGTTAGTATCTGCTGTGTTTTGGTTTCTGTTTGTCTTATTGTGTATATTATTTAATAATAATAATAATAATAATAATAATGGTTTTTTACGGACTAAAAAAATTGCTCTTTCCCACTAAAATACTAAAAATTACATGTATCAAAAAGGACAATAAATAAAAGGCGATGTTTAGATTATTTACAATGGATATTAGATATACAAGATAAAAAATTATTAAATATTAAAAACTGTATTCATCCACCCCCCTCCCCACCCCGATTCATACACCCCTTTCCTTCCCCAATATCCCCTCTCCCAGTTTCAATGGAAAGTTTTCATATTAATTTATGTGTGGAAGCACTCACCTCAAAAATGCAGTTTCTTCCATTTGTTTTTCAACATTCTCTTTTGAGTTTTTGTAACAATTTCTTCTTTCCTTTCTCCTTTCATTGTTGTTTTTGTGCTGCAGGTTGAGTTCTGAAACTTTTGATAAAGCTTCAGCTAAACTCATGTCGAAAGTTTGTTCAAAAACTGGTGCTACTTTATCATATATTGCCTTTGCAGTGTTCTTGATATCTCTCTGCAGTGGCTTGACCACAGGGACTGTACCGCGCAATTTCTTAGCTTCATTGTCAGCAGCAAATACTGGATTTGCTGTTGCTTTCCCCTTCAGAGCTGCTGACTTTACTTCAAAGTAGGCCTGGACACCAGCATACCTAACAGCACAGCCTCTGCAATTGGCTAAACTATGTTCTTTTTTTCTAGCCACTGAAAGTTTCTCCCAGTTGTCCCGAGAGAATGTCTGCAGATATTTCAGCTTCTCGTCGTTTTTCCTAAAATTCCACTTACTAAATTTATCTCTCAGACTTGGCAGCTTTTTGTGGAATTTTGTGAAATCCATACAGAATTGTTCCTCTCCAATTTCGCTGAAGTAATTCATGTACTTCTTGTACTGGTCTTGTTTCACACGAGCACGATATTTCGTGTTGCTTTCACCTCTCTGCAGTTTGAGAGAACTTGCAACTTCTCTTGCAACCTCAATAGCCACAACTTTCGCGAAACCACAAGTGTTCGGACATAGAAATGTCCCAGCCATTTCAAGGTTGTTTCTCTCCTCACTATTGGTGTTTATAATAATCGCAGATCGAGACAATAACTTAAGAATCACAGAGTAAAATTTGGAGCAAATCGTTTTTCTAAATTCCCGCCTAAACTAAAAGAACATGCGCAGTTAGCGAGCAGTACGTCATTTATTAATATTGTGCTTACACTGAAGAATCTGAAAGCAAAGTTTCGATTTGCGATCGTTCTTTAAATTTTTATCGGACTCGGAGGAAAGAATTCATAAATTTGGCTCAAATACAACATGTTTGTGTTAGTTTTCAGTATGCTCTTGAGTGAATCATTGCGAAGCATTTACACAGAAGCAAAATTTGGGCTACTCTGGGCTTGAATCCACGTAATAAGTTACCTTGTTACAGTCTAATAAAGAGATCTTTATAGAAACTTTTATAAACAGAAATTTAACAAACTTTTGTCCGCCATTTTGTCTTGCAGAGTTTCCTCACGTCTCCATGGAAACTTGCGTTTTGCAAGGTAACCGCTTGCCACTTGTACAAGCGCCTGCATCAAGAGGTTTCAAGATGGCGGCGGAACGATACACGAAGACTCCAATATTAAAATGCTTGTGTGTGAACGTTTACCTGTGAATAATTTGCTGTGTTTGAAGACTGTTAAGATCACTTGGCCATGAATTTTACCATCCTAATTGGAAAACTGGGAAGATATTTGCAGAAAGCCAATAAAAAGGAAAATAACTACAAGATTGTCGTGTTATCGCGAAACATTTACGTACGGCTATTCTTGTGCATATTTCCTTCATTCTAATACAAAGTTTCCAATTAGACTGATAATTTTATATGTTTCGACTATTTAATTACACCATATTAAACAAATTTTATTATAGCTATCCACTCACTCAAAGCTCTTAAAGATTTCTTGTTTTTTTCGCAATATAAACCCAATTAGCCAAGTCACGTGACTGTTTCCATAGAAACCAAATTCATGAAAATGTAGTGCTTGACAAGTTAAATAATTCTGCCAAATTATTTCTTTTTTACTCGAAGCAGTGATTTTAAAATAATTTTTTAGTTGTTTTTTAAACATTTTCTCCTCTGAGCCATGCCTTAACTGCGCTGAGCATATCAGTCTACAACTCTGGATTTACCGTACAAGTCTTATCCAGAGTTTGATCTTGAAGACATGGAAGGGGACGAATGTATACCAGAGTTTTTATACCATAGAAAAGAGATTTGCCTATGCTCACCAAATCCCACCAGTTTTTAGAGCAAATCAACAGAGTATAGCATCAGGAATGGAGGGATTATGTACATGTATGTTGTTAAGAAGATTTGCATACCCTTGTCGTTATTCAGATATGGTGGCTCGTTTTGCTCGTCCTGTTCCAGTCCTTTGCATGATAACAAATCATGTCATTGATTACATTTACGATATGCATAGTCAATGTATTCTGGACTGGAATCATGACATTCTAAATCCTCGATCACTGTCAACTTTCGCTCAAGCAGTAAGTACAAAAGGCTCTGCTTTAGAAAACTGCTTCGGTTTCATAGCCATATATGCAGTCATGACTCCAAAAATGGAAGCTTTTAATGCGTCAATGAGTACAGTTAGAACTTCTGTCGAGTGGCTGTTCGGTGATGTAATTCAAATTTCTTGATTACAAGAAAAATCTGAAAGTTCAAGTTAGCAGTGTGGGCAAGATGTACGTTGTTTGTGCGCTGTTGTGCAATGCCCTCACTTGTCTTTATGGAAACCAAATATCCACATTTTTTGGTGTAGATCCACCAAATGTAATTGATTATTTTGGATATAACTACAACCTGTTCAAGAAAGAAATATTCAACATAAGCAAGTGCGTTGTAACTGGAGTTGTTGCTCTTTTAGTGGTTTTTCACTTTCAAATTTGTCCTTTAGAAGTTCAACAGCATCTGAACTGCGACTACGTTTTTTCCTCTCTTCTGGGCCATCATCGGCTTGCTTTCTTTTCTCCGAATTGCAAAGTTTTTCCATTGCTTGTTTTTTGCATTTCTTCAGTGGCTTTTCTGTTGCGGTCTGCCTTTGCTTTGTTTGAATCGGCGCTTCCAGTCATCTCGGTTAGTTTTTCTCTTTCAGTGATTTCTTCGAGTAAGGTATCCAACTCATCCATTGCTGGAGGAGCAGAACGGCTTCCTCTGATTTCTTCTTCTTTAATTTTTTCTGAAACCTAGATTTCAACAGGTAACATTTCTCTCACACCACGTTGGTTTACGCGAAACTTGAGTTCTTGCACCACATTTTGATTTTTAGCAATCAGGGACCAAAGTCTTCCATACTCGTTTGATCCTTTTTTATGTTTAAATGGCTCAACCACAAAAAAAATTATCTGCATAACATAACATCGTGTTTTTGTGTCCACTCCATAGGCCTAAAGTGTAGATAAACACAACTTACAATTAGCAAAATTTGTTTTTAACATGTCATCATATTCGAAATTTATTTAAGACCTTTCTTAATGAAAATGTTTATCACATATACTATCACCGGGTGCTAGTTTCAAATATGGAAGCTCTTCAGTATGGCTTTTCTTGGGTGCTAATTCGAATCTGAGATATATATCCATTCTTGTTCTTTCAAACGAGAACAAATAAGTAAATGCACTACTTACATTGAGCGTTTGCTCACAACAGGACTAACAGCTGCAGCCATTTTCCTCACGTAGTCTGACTACAGCAAAACAGATTCCTGCCATAGCAGGATAGCCTACTACGGTGGCCTTGTTGAATATGACATGCGCATTCGGTCAACAGGAAGTTGATAACACTAGCGGTCTCCCGTACTGACTGCTTAAAGTACCTAGTGTTGGTAGAAGGGTTTTCTGTGTATCTTGAAAAATCTTTGACATTTCTGTGTTAAACACTGACAAGTAGATCTTCTTGTTTGACAAGACATCAAAAGCTTGGCAAATCAGTGGGTGCTATTTTGTCTTGATTTCTGCTTAAGGTTATACAAGTTACATGTCATGAAGGTGCCACTACCAATGTTTTCCAGTTTCTTAGAACAACTACAATATGTGTATTATTTGACACATGTTTTACTGCAATTACTGACACTGTTGTTTCTTTTCTTGCAATATGAGGAGTTTCACTAACTTTTCAAGTAGGAGAGTAGTCATGGTGGAGTAGGCTGGTACCAAAACATAGCGAGCGCCAAAGGCTTCCTAGGGGGATCTGGGGGCATGATCCCCTGGGAAATGTTTAAAGATTGCATTGTGTAGAAGGCCATTTCCTGCATTTGGACAGTATTTTCATGAAATATAAATATGAAACATATTTTTCATGAATATCCAGTTCATTCTATAATGTAAAGTAAACGGAACTGGAAGTTAGTTACATTTTCGAAATCTTAATGAAATACGTAGCAAGCTAGTCAGGACTTTTAGGAGTACATAACATAGCAAAATGTACTCACACAACGACAAGTTATGTTATGCATTACTTTGGACAGGAATACTCATTACAGACAATCAATGATAATACATTACGCTAACTGCCATTCTTATTCAGTTCTACTTCTCTTATCTTCTATGTTTAACTTCAATTTTCTCTTGGCAATTATATTTGAGTTTGTGTACAGAAATAATATATTTGAGGAGTCACCGTCACCAATAAAACAATAGCAAGACATTTAATCATAGAAAGTGAAATGTACAAGTTTGCTTGAAACACGACAGCTACACATTTGCCATGCTGAGCAGTATTCTTCATTCCTTCCTGCATGTTAGCCCAGTCCCAAGATTCTTCCCCTTTCACTTAATCTCCTCGCCTTTTTTCTTCTTTGTAACAATGGTGAAAAATTGGTGTAAAGACCCTTGCGTTCTCCTCATGTTGATGTTTTCGCCAACCAGGCCATGTGCTTCTGCATCAAGCCACTGCACATGTGTGACAAGTTATGTCTTTTTGGTGGAGGTCTGGTGACTACTAACAAGGAACGAGATCGTGTGTTTTCATCGAATCGATATGGTCTTTGTATTAATTGACAACGAAATCTGGATATTTGTTTTGCAGAAAGACTTCGAATTCGAAGAAAAGTAACTTTAACAGCCGAGCAACACAATGCATGTGACGAAAGGGAAAGTAAATTATGTTTTTTTATGTTACTTTAAAAAATTGCAACTTGAACTTCTTCAATTTTTGCCCTTCTCAATTGTAATTTTGTTGTGCGCATTGATGTTTGCCTCTAGATTTGCCATACAGGAATAGCTGATTTTCACCGAATTTCTGTTGAAAAGTTTCTTCAATGAATGGTTGCCCTCAAATGATTCATTCAGTATGTTAAGGAATTTTCTCCCGACATTCATTTTAACTTGCTGTATGGCGGGTTGTACCACGTTATGTTTGTTTGCCTTGATTTCCGCTTTGTTGGCTTTTGTGTTTGAATTTCAGTTCGAGGTTGTATCTGCTTTTGTTTAGGGCTTCTTGGTAGATGGGTGCTGCTTTTTTTGAAACACTCTTTCTTTGATGAACTTTTCGCAGAGTTGTCTATTAACAGCTATCAGAATATTTTCCAGGGTGGATGGCGGGTGGTTACTGTCTTTGTGGACGTAGAGTGGAGTGTTGTTGGGTTTTGTATGCGGCATGTTAATGAGATTAAGTGTGACGTTTAAAAAGTCAACATATTTTCTTATTTGCCTCTATTGTGATCTTAAGTCCATTTTTAGTGAAGAGTTTGCAAATTGCTTTCTTGATTCTTTTGATTTGTTGTGGATTTTCACAAAAACTTTGTATGGCAGTATGCTAATTGCCGTGATAAGTTCCAGTCAACAGATTTTATGTAGTGGATCTTTAGACCTCGGTTGGAGTCAAACGACTGGCCACAGATTTTGCACTCAGTTTCTGTGGGGTATGGGGTGTCATAGTCACTTGGTGGTTCTGATGGTGGATTAAGAGGTAGTGGTTCACCTGGTCTTGGCAGAGGCAGACGTTTGCTTGTGAGTATTTGGGCCAAACCCTTCCCCTTGCGGTATGCTATCAATACGGGCTCGCTGAAGATAACCCTACAGCTGGCCAAGGTGTTGAGTATAGCTTGGTGCTTGCGAATGATCTTGCCTAGATTAGGGAGGGCAGGACTGTAGGTCACGATGAGCGGTACCCTGTTACTGGTTGTGTCTCTGAGGTTGTTCTTCAGCGCTTCCTGCCTTGTGATTCATTTCACTTTCATGATACCCTCCTTGATGAGTTTGTTCTTGTAACCTCTATCAAGGAGAATGTTGTGCAGTTCTCGGGCTTATATATAAGATACGGTGCGATGCTGAAATGGACGAGACATTCGGTTTTCTTGATATAACTTTAATGGTGTTTAACATACAAATTTTCGAACATCTCTGATGTTCTTTCGCAAGTATCTAAAGATATAAGATATACCATTGTGACTAAGATGAAGTTCTATAACTAATATTATTAACAAAATAAAATTTGTAAAAATACAGATATAGTTGAAATAATGGAGAATACCTGACATTACCTTACCTGACATGGAATTTTCTTTATCAGTTCGTTCCAGGTCTGTATATATGGAATGTCTTGATTGTATGGTTACCACAGAAGATAGCATAGAAACCCTCATCTTTCAGTTCCCGACACATTTCCTGGAGCATGCCCCCTTCAGCAGCAGTTGAAGATCCTGCCCAATTTGCACCTTCTCCATGCTTTGTTCTGTGGTCTTTACTGAATATCATTCCTGTTTCCTCATCATGGAGTGTTGCAGATGCATTGCTTGAGTGATAACCCCTGGTAGCATAAAATACATCAAAAACTGCTCACACATCGTTTTTTGGCCTCGATTGTTAATCATTATTTTGTCTAAGCTGTGGAGTGAAAATTATGAATTTAAGATGTGTTGTGTGCCTTACAGTTCTGCAGTGTTTGTTCTGATTGTGATAGGGTTCGTATTTTAAAACAGTAAATAAAAATCCAAATTCTAAGATTTTTAATTGTTTTAAAGTGCCTATAAGGGAACATTTTTATGTTTGTATATGAAAACATGGATGATTTTGTGTAGAATAAAACAAAAAATTTCAACCTTCAATGCGATTTTGTTTTAATTTTTGAGCTTTGAAGTGCGACCAACTGTGTTCATGCTCCATTATTACCTTGTTCTGATTTAATTTCGTGCATTCTAAATTTTGCAATTTTCACAAATTTCAAAAAATCACAAAATTTAAATCCTTGCAAAATTTAAAATCATGAAATTTATTTCTGAATACGTTCAAAATTAACTCGCTTGTTGAATAGCTCTTGATTTGAGTAACACAACTGATCAAATATTCATCTTGTAGTAGTAGTAGTAGTAGTACTTGAACTTTGAATTTCTGTTATTCAAAATTGTATTTGTTTACTGATGTTTCTTTATTCTTGAAAGTTATAGTTGTGATTTATTTGGTGAAATTATTTTTTAAAAAAAATTATCAAATTAAATAAAAACAGAAAACAATCACAAAATTGAATAACACTGATAAATACCGTATTTTCTCTAATTAGTGTCCTAGGCACTTATACCCTGCAGCACTCATTGGAGAGGGCCACTTTTAGAGAGGGGCACTTTTTAAATTTGTCTGTTTTTACGAGGGGTGATGAAAAGAGAAAAGCAATTCATCAGAGAGAGATGCTTCTTCATTTTAGCCAGGAAATAAAAAAACGTTAGGCACGCTATCCTTACTTTGAACTGGACATAGAGCAGGACCTCTTTTGCAAGCTTGTACAGTCAAGAATAGCCCGTTTCCGAGATAAAAGCTCCAGTTCCCGAGAACAATCAGCCCAAACCGATCACTGTAACGAAGTGAAACTATGAAGGAAACGAGAACAGTTCTTAATTTGGAACTGGAAGTTGTTATTCCCTCGGGATTAACAGTGCCCATATTTGGACAGAGGATTTGGGTGGGAAAATAAGCAAATGTTATTCAGGATCAAAGGAATTGTTATTCATTCGTGGTTCTCTCAGCACTGAGAAACTTTAGTTTTGGATCATGATCATCTGACTCTTGTTACATGTATGCTGTGTGGACACCCTTTAGACTTTGTTCCCTTCAATCCTTATCCCTTGGGGGTAGTGGCTTTGCATAGGTCTGGGAGTACATTCTAGAATTTCTCTTTCAATTACTGTGTATTACTCAGTTCAATAGAGTTTTAATGGTTTTCGTATCTGGCTTCGTCATGTTGAACGTTGCGAGAACGAACTGAACTTGGCCCCAGGGCTCATTACTGGTTTGGTTTTGTGTATACATTGTTGAAGTTGAGTTGCATTAAATACCTGAGCGTGTGCTGACAGGACCATCACCCGCATATATGTGTTGTGGTTTATTCGGTGTAGGAGTAGGAACTTAATTGATGGTTCCACTTGAAAGTTCAGACAAGGTCTTTAGAAACCAGCTTGGCCTCTACATTCTTTGCCTTCATTTATTGGATATTACTCAAACTTAAACAGTTTCATTCCAAGACACTTTCAGTTCGACACTATCACTTGGAATGCACACTTTGACTTGGACATTTATTTATCACTTGGACACTTTCACTCGGACACACTCATGAACTTGCACACTTTCACTTGTACACTTTCAATTGGACATCATTACTTCCAAGGAGACTTTTACTTCACACAAGTTTTCACTTTTGTTCCCAACCAATTTGTTTATTTTTACCTAAATAGTGTAAGGAGAAATTACATGTTGAACAGGGTTAGAAGAGTGGCCCTAACAGCATTTTTAATTTAAACAGGTTTCTTCTGAACGTGGAGCAACCACACTTCAGAAATCTAAGGTACATAATAAATCGCGTATGCTTTGAACCTCTCCGTCGGTATAACAACTCACTTGTAAGTGATATTTAAATGTTAATTGAATTTAGAAATGCTACTAATTGTGAATAATTACAGTATTATACTAGACAAGTACACATCTATGTACCTTAAGGCTACTATTATTTGTGATACTTAAATTTTGTGATTTTGGAAACTGCGTATTTTGCGAGTACTGTAATTTTGTGATTTTGCAAAGATTTGGCTGAGGAGAAATTTTTTCCGGCGTGCTTGAGAAATAAAACATTCCAGGCATAAGAACAAGACGCGACAATTTGGGCAAAATAGGGCAAATAGGGCAAATTTCAAAATGCAAAATAGGGCAAATTTCGCGAGTACAAATCACTGCGGCAACTAAATTTTGCGATTTGCTGAACAGTCGCAAAAATCGCAAAATTTAGTTGCCGCAAATAATAGTAGCCTTAAGGTAAATGCAGTTCAGTCGTTTCATTTAAACTGGACTGAATGTGACAAGAAAGGGAACAGTAACAAGAAACACAATTTGAAAGAAATAAATCGTAGAAAGAAACACAGTCGTGTAAACAAGTTACCCCTTAGTAATACATTTATTTATCAGAATATCGACAACTCATACAGGACGTCCGTGTTACCATTGGTTACCATTCGCAACCAAAAACGTGAACGGGCAATTAGTCGTACAAAGTATGATTATTGTAATAGTAATAATAATAATAATAATAATAATAATAATAATAATATTGTACCTATTTTGCGCAAGTTTACCTGCGCATTACTGATTACAAATTTAGTCATGCTAAGAATTCTAGAAATTCTACTAGCGCTAAAAAGATTAGCATGCGATTGTATAGCGCAGAATAAATTATATTATGGGCTGTATCACAGTCCTGAACTTACCATCTCTGCCTAATTCATATTATTTAAGAAACTACTAAAACTATTTTATTATCAAAATATGTCGATAACTTAGATCTCAGTAATTTTATAATAGACGCCATTGTTGTTATTTGGAATCATAACCCATATAAGCCCCGTGATTTCTCTTTACGACTTTAGGTTTACCTCCCCACACCTTTTTATATAATAACTGCTGTATTTCTTAACTCGCTTTTTACAATGATGAACCATAACTAAAGTGCAAAACTAAACAAACAAAAGACGCATGTGCAAATCATTCTTATTAATCAGCAAATATTCTGGTTCAGTTGGTCAATAACTAAAACATCTCTGCTCATGAACGAAGATGGTTTGGCGCCATGTACTGCTAGCGAAGCCCTGAGCATCCCATAATAAACATTGCTCGATGTGTCAGCGGTACCATCAGATAGAAAAGTCTCTGATTACGTTGTCATGTCAGGGTAGCGAAGAGAGTCTCGATCACGAATCACGCATTCCATTAAAGTCATTGAAAAGCAAAATGTACGTTTCGCGGTCAAAATGTAAAATGTTCACGAATCACGCCTCAATTGCTGGTCTATTCACGGATCACGAGTCTTCTTCACCACCCTGTTGTATTGCTCAATTCATCGTGTATGGCGTGTGCATTTAGTCTGTGAGATATTGAACGAAAGGTGCACAATCTTGTCTCAGAGGTGGCGAATGTTTACGCCCATAAACTCGCCATTCTCCCTTGTATATCCCCTACCCTACCCTACCCTGGGTGCCAGAGCTTACTCGCGCTCAAATATCGAGTTCACTGAGTCACGGAGCGTACTGAAAACACAACGAAGCGTAAGGCCTTCGGCCTCCCTGACACAACTCTTGAGCGAGAGAAACCTCTGGCACCCCCAGGGAACCCATTCCCACATCATCAAACGAAATTGGAATGGTCCAATATTTTTTTCTTCTTCATATAATCTGGAATCAATAGGCGCAAGTTAGAAGAAAATGTTTAAAAGAATAACAAAACTGCAGAAGTCTGAACGGTGAGTTTAAAGGGGCTATGTCACGGTAATGCGCATGCGCTCAAGTCATGTCAGAAAAAAGCATTTACAGTCATGATAAACGAATTCTTAGCTCCACAGGATGACAAGAAATGATAAAAAGATTATATATTAGCTGAATTATGTGAAAACAGCAAGTGTCTAAATACAAGAAACACAAGTTTGACAACGAATGGGTTAAA
>JAOBYG010111543.1:0-11097 GCA_025403545.1 Epizoanthus stellaris
CAAAATAAGGTTGGAAGGAACGTAATCGAACAAGTACTTACCAAAAATATGCTTGTCCAGAAGCCTTGTTGTTTATAATTATAGCAGAGCACACGTCTTGCATGGTGATAGATACAAAGGCCCCAATCGCACTAGAGACAAACATTTGAAATGTCTCGGACAAGATGTTGAGAACATCTTGTCTTGACAATGATTGGATTTTTCCTAATTTGGTAACAGCTCATTATCAACCTTGGCAATTTAATGGTTTTTCAAAATGTTTGTCCTCGATTGTCCTGCCTCGAGGCAGGACAAGTTTGACAATCGGAATCTTTGATGTTTGTTCGGTTTCGGCAATTTCACGCAAATTTCCAAAAAAGACGATCGCACTGGGACAAGTCGAACAATGATGAATTTGTCCGCGACATTTCAAATGTTTGTCTCTAGTGCGATTGGGGCCTAAAGCTCATTGTTTTAAAAATCAATTGATTGTGTCATAAATTCCCCCATCCCCACGCACTTGCACTACAAGATACACAATCCCTTGCAAAGCTTCTAATTCTGTGTACAACTACATGTACTGTTCAACTGCAGACTGTCATTAATATAAACTGTCAGTATTCAGAAGTAAATAAATTGTTACCTCCTCTTTTCTTTAAGAAAAACTACAAAATTTGTGAGACTTGTTGAATAAACAGCCCAAATAGAAGTAATATGGTAATTTAATCCCTAATAAATGCTAAGTACTTAAATTGTTGTCTCGTTGTTCAGTTGCTTTGAAACAATATCATAATGGGAAAGAACATATATGTACCTGAAAAGTGAGTAAATCCACCACATGATGGTACTACAAATGTGAGCATTCCTCACAGCTGGCTAGCGAGTATCAAGTTGATGATTGGCTTGATACTGAGTGGATCCATGACCAGAAATTTATAGTAGTATTAATATTTAATGATACTGGTAGTTTTCTAGATCATTATGTTTCTTTCCTTCATTGAATTGATATTGTGCAAAACGTAAGACACTGTGCGACATTTTTTGCGATCTACATCATATTTTAATACAAATGAAATTCTGCAGAAACATGACATTTGCGATAATTACTTTGTTTCATCATTCACTGTTTCGATATATTGTAAAATGTTTAAAAGTAAACACACAAACAAAAGTCTTGAACTGGTTTGTTGAGGAGATCCAGGGGGGGTGTTTGGCAAAAGAAGGGCTTCAAATATTTGTCTGTGGTTCGAGGAGTGAACATTGGTAGTGTTGTGGGTACGAATAGTAAGTATCGGGCTGGTTCTGAATGCATTGGTGCTGTTGCGATAAGTTTGAGCAACATATTCAGAGCTGGAAGTTCACGTACATTTGTATACCACATTGGCGAGGTGTTTATGTTTGTCGGATTTTAATCGCCAGTACCTGCAAAACAAATAAACTATTTTAGTTTATATTACACCGACTCGCAAAGGAGAGGATAAAACATTTGGAATTTTAATATTGCGCAGAGTCCCAGAAATGCACCCAAATTAATTCTAAGTAGGGTAAGGTAGGGTAGCTGAGGCGAGAATAACAGTTCCACCTCCTCTTTTTGTATTACGACAGTTGGAAATAAATTTATATCCCGGAATATTGACTGAATCAGAGTTTTGTTGGTTTAGCCAAGTTTCAGAAAGACCAATGACTGAAAATGTATGTGTTATATTGTTTAGCATTTGCCTCAATTGATCGAAGTTGTGTAGGATACTGCGTGCATTTAAGTGTAAATAAGAGAAGTTTGGCTGTTTAGATTGTTTGTTAGTAATAATATTAATTTGATCTTCTATATAGTATTTTCAGTTATCATTGGTTTAATGAGCATGCCATTATCCGGATCAGTATCTCTGTCGAAATCTGAGTGATCGTTCTTACGATCATTAAATGGATTTAAGAGAAGAGAGGTTAAAGTCTAATAATTGTAGTGTATCGGGCCATTTGCCAATTCATACAAAGCTAAATTAAAAGAGTCATTCATCATCAAGCTGAGTGAAAGGAAAGACTGCCAAAGGGCAAGAAGCTATGTTAGTAGAATTAGTAGTAATTGTTGTAAAGATTTACCGTCATCCTGCTATAGCGAACTTTGTTCAGTGTTCTTACAGTGGTTGCATATTTTATAGTCACGATGATAAAGTGTTTGTGTCATGCATCTGGCGACCAAACTATGGGCATGCGGCTGCAGCAGCATAGGAATTCGTCGGTATAATTACTAGTTAGTTCTTTCTTTGGCTGTTTTGGAAAAAACCTGAAGTTAAAGCGAGTCATTCAGATAAAACTTTGATTATGAGATAAGAGTTTTACATTTTGCCAATACAAATTTCATTCAACGGAACATTGAACGCACAGCAGTGTAAATTTCGTTGCCAACATTAATTCTCGTAGTTATAAAAACCCTTCTACCCGAGCTAATGTTTCCCACGTAAACGCTTGGTAGGTTTGGCTCGGGGGTTAGATGACCCTTGGTGGAGACAACTTTGTTCCCGCCATGTAAATAGTGGTCCTACACTTACCTGAGAATCCGACTGCTGTGTTTCGATATTGATAACTACAACATCTGTAAAGATTAGGCAGGCACACATTTGTGGGTAGATGTCGCTTCAGTAAAGGACACTAAGATTTAATAGTTGCAGCACAAAATAAAATGACTTGTTACTTACCATCTCCTTTCTGCTCTGTGATGAATATAACATCTGAAAAAAAGTTAAAAGACAATTAGTTGTAGTACCACGTATAAAATTTTGCTAGCGGCAAGGCATAAGAAGTAGCAGATATCTTCGGGAAAAAAAGAGTGAAACAAAACTAAAAACATGTTTCTGCCGTCAATCCTCAATGCCCAGTTCAAATATTACAATCGTTGAAAATATAGCAAGTGAATGGAAACTCACCATCATCGTCTTCCTCCATTGCTGATTCAGTGATTGCAGAACACATCCGCCCACAGCACAAGACAGACTTTGACTAACTGCGCTTCGTCTTGCCCTGTCTCGGCCTAAAGTCAAACACCTTGTGGTGCAGAAAGCCGAGCGTGCGATAGTTTTGGTAAAGTAAGTTGTTTTGGTAAAGTTTCTCAATTTTGAGGGTCGACAAAAAATCTTGTTACGCCGATTCTCATTACGTTGTTACGCGGATTACTAACAACCCTTTCTCTGCTTGAACAGTAGTCGGAGCTTTGCATGCATCAGTCATTAGCTGTTTGAATCTTTTCTTGTATGTTTCATCTTTGAAGTATTTCTCATGCTGTCTTATGTCCTGTGTAATATGAAAATATCTGTAAACTCCTGTAAATTTATGTAAATTTTATGTAATTTTATAGTATCTATTTTATTGTTCAAACCATCAGAAATATACAACATTATACATTGGTATGTTGGTATAATGTTGTATATTTCTGATGGTTTAAACAATAAAATATCTATAACTAGAAGTGTCAGATACGATTTTGTTTTTTACGCGATCTCCTTTCGCTTTGCAGAGCCATGCCACAGAGCCCCTCCTTTGTCTCCAACATATGAGGCAGAGTCAATACTCGCACCCTGGCTCAGATGGGTTGCTGGCTCGCACTTTAGGAAAACCCTCGGTTAGTTTGGTGAAGACTGGTAGGAAAATCGTTTATATACAATGGAAAAAGCAAAGGCGCCAAAATAGACCTATGTGGAACACCACAGGTATTTTTAGGACTTTGATAAACAACCGTCCACTATCGTTTGCTGCTGCTAAATAAGGAGCATGCGATTTTAGTGTTACCGTCCCTTTACACCATAAAAGCTCTAATTTCTTCAATAAAATAGGATGAGAAAAGGGTGTTAAAATACTTTTTACCTTCCCAAAAATATTGTACATTACCTGACAGTTCTTTGGGATTTCAACAGACAACGCAGAATTTGTATTGAATGCTATTCTGTGTTTCTCCAGTAACTAGAGACCGGCGTAGAGTAGTTGTCCGACGCTCACTGACAGATGCTGTCTGCTTCTTTAAAATGTTGCATGCTAAAATTGTAACAACGAACTTTGTTTCCGTCAAATGTTGCAGAATTCATTCGTAGATACTTGCAATAATGGAAGGAATCTTTTGGGTGTAATTTGGCCACTAATTGGTGGTACGCTCCCTGAGCCTGTCTTTGCAGCCAGTCTCTTTGCCTCACTCTTCTTTCTCGGTTTTGTTTCTTTTTCAAGAGAAAAATATTGTAAAGACGGCAGCGACTTTTCTTTTGTCCGCCGTAAGGTATGTAGTCACGTAAGAATCAAGTCACGATGTGCGGATCACTTTGTGATTGTCATATACAACAATTGTATCATCTAGATCGGCCCTACAATGTATATGTTTCTCCACTGGAACCCTGCTGGAATCGAACCAGCACATAACTATTATGCAACCACTGGGAACAGAACGTGGAGCTGGCTACCGATTTGAAAGCATAAGTGTGTGCATTTACTGAAAACTACCAGTTTATTGTTTAATCTTATCTTATTTTATCTTATCTTATCTTAATATTGTTTTATATTTGCTTCCACATTAACCTTTTCAAATGGACCAACGGAGAGGTTTGGAAGCATAGCAGACCAACGTGTGCATGATATGTTGTGTGTGGCAAAGACAAAAATAATGAACATGTTGCCAACCTGCATTTATTTGTATTTATTCTCTGGCAGTCTCGCCTCATTTAGTTTGGCATGGAATTATTAGTTCCCGGTGACTGAATGACCACAAGAAACAACATTTTGCAAAAAATGTTACTCGTTTAAGTTGGAAATAACATAAATTGAACATCTTGGATAATGGAATAAGTTGCCAGTATAAGTGTGCGATTTGGCTCATTTAAATATTTAGATCCTTGCAGTCTTGAACCAACTAGCTGCAAGACATGGCCCCCTGTGAGTTAAAAGGGGTATGTTGCATACTCATGCCAATCGCAATCGACGATGACACACTTCATAGTCATCACGCCAAAGACGGCAGCGCCCCAAGCATCCCGAGTTTCCTCACTGCAAGGACACATGTTGTGGCATTACTCCAAGACTGAAATTAAAAGAAATATGTGTAAAGTTTTCGATTGAAAAACTGCATTTGGTATGTTTATCATGCTATTATTACTGTGACCGTACTGTGTACACGATTGTAACCCTGTGAATATACTTGCCAAATATTCCATTTGTAACTGTGTTCTATACTACAAGTAAAAAAACGGCTGAACTGCGGAAACAATTTGCACATGCAAAACTAGTTCGCTTGAGAGCACTTTTACTGCAGATATTGATGGGTTTACTCTGCAAAATATAACGTCTTCGATGGATCCATACAAAATAGTCTTGAAGCTGAATAAGAAATACTGCATCATAAATGCTCCAAAACAGCAAGTATTGTCGATCGTGATCACGATGGGTGAGCTAATGGCATCTAATAACTTTGGAAACGTGAATATTACAGGTTGTGTATGTTTTTATGCTATTCTTTCAATAATTATGTTACGTTAAACCGGGTTTACGTTGCTTTCACATTTAAAATGTAACTTATAAAATTCACGTAGTTTTTACGGGGTTCTGTACTCGCAGCTACTGAAGCAGTGGATATTTTTATTGATAAATTGTCGCTTCTCTCTAGTTTTGTTTTGGTGCAAGCAGAACTTGATTTCAGCTAGTATTCACCCACCCAGGAGTGTAAAATTTCAGATTCCTGCCTGTATTTAGACTAGACCCTATATATATATACAGATACATACAAATAAATGAAGCGGTGGTCTTTAAACAAACGTGTTAGGGACCGGTCATAAAGTATCTGCTAGGGTGGGCCGGAGGGAATATGGATGGGCCATGAAATTATTTTCACTGATTTGGTTGGGCCGCCAAACATTTCTTGTGAAAATGGGTGGGCCATGAAACAAATATACTCAATTTTCCCTCAGACCACAATTTTTATTAAAAACAACTGTCTTAACAGTGGTCAGCCTTATTTTGTAAACAATTTACCCTTTTAGCTCCAAAAGTTGATCAATATCTAACTTCTCCTTACATTTTTAGAACATAATGTACTAGTTTGGTAATAAAATTAACTTTGTCGTATAAAACAACAGTTATCTATCTCTGATGAGTTATAAAATTCTCCCAACAATTTTAGAACAAATATATGGAGATTAGTAAGGAGAGTTTTGCAATAGATCAGTTGTAGTATTTGGGGCTGAATGGGTAAAAACTGTTACAGCTGCATTAAACTAATAATATACTGATAGCTTGTATGCTACAGAATAATGTTTATCTTAACTATTGAAACTATTGCTATTTAATACTGGGTGCTATATATTGCATGCTTCGTATCTATATCAAGACTATTTGGAAAGCTTGCAGGCAGGTTTATACAGAACAATCCTCAAACTTAACTTCTGAAAACAGGAACTATTATTAAACATTACTATAAAGATATTGTCTGATTGCTTGTATGCCACGGAACAATGCTTAGTATAGACCCGAACCCTTTCAGCCTGAAACCTTTCACATAATTCAATTGTGATCTGTGGTTTGCCAGGGTCTTCTTTCAGCAGATGGCCATATTGAAGACCAAGAAGACCCTGGGGGCGAGGTTGTCATTTACTATACTGATGGCTTCAATCTTCTGCTTCAGACCATGAAGAACTTTCTGAAGAGCTAGAACCATCAACAACATCACAAATGTCTCCAGAATTGGCTGCTGAAGTGCCAGCTGTTGAAGTGCTAGTTGTAGCACATGACTTTCTGAACATGTCTAAATTAATTGTACATTGTTTTTTCTTGGCTTGTGATTTGGCTTTTCTTTCTTTGTTGGCTTTGTTGGCTGCTTCCTTTTGCTGTGTCAGTTGCACCAACATTTCCTTTACAGACTCTGTAGCATTCTCGTCAAAGCAATTCTTCTCAAGCAACAACTCCAGTGCACTCAAATGGTATCTAGGTTTCAGTTTAGGTGCCAAACTAAGATCTTCTTTGGTTATTTTCTGTTCTCCTCCTTTAAGCAACTGGTAATCAAGTTTTCCATTTGTTAAAATGTTTGTTACCTCACAAGCCTTTGTGAACAAGCGCCTCTCCTTTCTAACAACAGTTTTTCGATGGTTCTCTTGAGTGCGTTTCCGTTTTCTCTTGTCATCTCGCTCTGCATCACTTTGCACTGGAATTTTTCGGCTTAATAAAGTAACATTTGTGATAATGTTGGTGTGAATTTCCTCCAATCTGGCTTTCATTGATTTAATATCATCTAATTGACCATCATAAAATTTTAGCTCATTGGCTTTCCACAGTTTCACATCATTGGCCTTGCTGAAAAGTGATGACCGTTTTTCAGCAACAGTACAGTTGGCTGTGTTTAGCTTTGACAACAACTTTTCAATAGTGTCTTGAGCAGTTACAGCAGCAGCTCTGTCGCCAGGTTTAAATGAAGTAAGTTCTGCCATGAACCTTTGAACATTCTTTGCATTGCCATCCTGGCTCTCACTGCAAATCATGTTGCTGCAACTCTTTATTGTAGCTTCATTTGCCTTCTTAATTTTCCACCTTTGGACACGTTGTTGTATAACATAATCCTTAAACTGCAAGGGTGGTATCAGGCCATAGGCATCATTATACAACTCAGTCAATACTTTGTTGTAAAATTCTAGTTCAGGAGTTAAGGGATTTGGAATGATGAGATCCTTTACTAGTGCAGGCCCTGGAAAAAGATAAATTTTATATATATTAAGGTATGCAGTCACAGTACTTTATACAGATCTGCTCAGAGAACACAGTATCTATAGGCATCATTGGCATAAATCACATGGGGTTCTTAATATATAAAATTTGGTGCACAATGGGGGGCACTAAGATGGAGGGGGGGGGGTTAATATAAATGAAATACCACTTTTCAAGAATGCGAGATAAAATGCATCAGTTGGTAAAATATCATTTTTCGAAACAATATAATAATGAGAAAAGAAAACTTGACTCAGAAGGAAGGGAAATAGCTAGTACCATGGAAAGGGACAGCTTTTCTCCATGTTTACACACACTTGGGACAACTTTGAGAGCATGCATAAATATTAATTTTATAAATATTAAATAGTTTATGAAAGCTTTTGTGTTATTTTAATATTTGACGAGTTTTGAAGGAAAACTGAACTGAAGCCAGTGAAGGCAATTTATCAGTCAAAGTTTTGTGTCTTTGATGTACTATCGCTACTGTTCGAAATATTTACAGAAATATTTAAAAAATAAAACGAAAAAATGAAACTGGACTCGTTTAATTATGAAATTATTCCATTCGGGTACTCACTTTCCCTTGAGATCAGCTTTCTTTTCCTCACAATATTATCATTTATGATCGCATTCACCCGACATTCCTCGTTTTGCAATTCTCCTGAAGTGTATTCAGCAATGCCTTTGCTGATTTCTAAACTGCATAATTCTTTGGCTTGTTCCACTGTTTTTCTTGATATTTTAATTTGGTGAAAACCAGAGAAAATTGATAAAAGGCAGTATATAATCAAAAAGTACAGATCTCCATCTTTGTCTGCCATCTTGTAATTCAATTTAGCCCCAGTCTCCTACCAAATGTTGTCTCACCCAGTCCCAGTCCCAAGGCGTCCCCAAGGGCACTCCAACCGGCGCAAATAACCGGCGCGGCGAGTGACTGAAGTATGGAAGCGGGGTGGTTTTTAAAAATTGTTTTTTAAAACAAGAATACTTACAGGTTTCCATGCTGGGAGAAGCCATTGTTGTTGTGGTAGATGGGTTTGTTTTACTTTTGTCAGTATTATCTGGCACTCCGTGTTTCTGCTCTGAACTCAAAATTTGAATGGCAGACAAAAATCGTTTTCTATGACCTGGCTTGTCCAAGAATCCAACGTCTTTGATTACGTCCGTAAGTTCATCTGAAGACATCTCCTGCAGCTGCGTTAGATCATCATATCCAAGCTCTAAAAACTTGTCGGCATACTGTGAAAGTTTGTTTGTCGCCAGGAATTCTCTAATTTCGTCGGCCATTTCTTGACTTTCTTTTATATATACCACACGCTTGCCGACTTCTACACGTACTTCTAGTTCTACCCTGCGAGCAGGGTAGGATTCCAAAATCGTGAACCCAACTCGAAAACAAAAACTTTCGTGTAAATCAACTAACAGCAAAGGGAAATCTTGAGTAGCTCCTGCTAAAGCAATAACTGAAAGAGTGACTAGTGCTTGAAAATCTGAAGCTGTATTAAACCTGACTGTAACATGTAAGCACCACCACTTATACAATGAACAGAGTAGTTTTTTAAATTATAACTGATTTGCCAATCAGATAACAATTTCCGGTGATGCCAAAATCCCCCCACGGACAAAACATATATTAAACAGACACTTTTAAAATCAATCAATAGCGTATTCTTTTGTAACGCAGTATAAGCCTTTTCTGTCGTGCTGGCTCCTCCTTTTATTCATTTCTTGGTAGTGGATCAACTTGTCAAAAGCTGTTTGTTGGTTTGATATTAAAAAAATAAATCAGGAAATAAAGTGGCAATAAGTGCGAGTGTAAGCCGAGCCTTGTGCACGTACGTGTTCAAGCAAAACAATGGGTCGTTTATAAACTCGCAGTGTGGAGTCTGGGACGAGCGTTTACATGCGCCAAAATCAAAATGGTGGCTTCAGTTCGTTACTCAAGCTGCAATAGAGTTCGCACTGAAATCCGAGAAAACTCTCGTTTGACAAAGAATATTGTTGGTTCACTGCAAAACTGTACATTGGGTGCAACTGAGGATTTACTTACTACAAAGATTGAAGCGATCGACGAGCACAAATGTGCCCCAGAAAAACTTACCCACAGGAACAATCTACGAGGACTGAGGGCAGTAATGCAAGAACTTCTTTGCACCTTTGAAATCGATAAGAAAAATGTGCGTCACTCTTTCATGGCTTTTGATGAGGCGTTTGCCTTATTTCTATCTTTTCAACCAGATCGAACAGCTGGAAGTCTCCAAGATCCTCACCTAAAAAAATTCTTCAAGGAATTGCTTTGCCACTCAAACCATGGGCTGCCAGTGTACGTTGTAGGTGATGATTATGTTCTACTGAGGTCACAGGATGTTGATCTAGAAATTTTTTATTGAAGAACTTATGGAAACCAGTGCTGATAAAGACAATGAGCAGTCAAGATTAAAAGTTTCACGTGACTTGATCCAGGATATGCTGAGCTCGATGGACTCCGAGTATGACAAGAAAGTTTTGAAAGTATTATTAGGTGCAACACAAACTCGAGGGCAATTAACAGGTCTTGGAATTGGATCACGGATACAGAAGTATACTAAATCTGTTTTAAACACAACAGAAGAGAGAAAAGAAACAGATAAATGCTCAGCAGCTTGTAAGAGAGGATCTAAAGAGGAAAGCTGAAAACCTTTAAAAAAAAAAAGAAGAGAAGAACTCAAGCTGTCTCAGAAATTGCAGAAGTGGACTGATGCTCAGTTAAATGAATTAAGGGAGCAAATCGAAGACCTGGTGGAGCAACAAGCTGGTATTGATCACTTGATCCACAATGAAAGTAGTAAAGCATTTAAGCAGATTGTAAAGAGGAAGCAAAAACGACTGATAGCTGATGGTAGAATTGGTTTGAGAAAGCCTTCTCAAGGTAGACCTAAAGCCATGGATGAAATTGATGAACATTATATACTGCAGTGCATAGAACAGAAAGCTACAGCCCATGGACGACGGCATGACAGCGTCATGTACCTTAATCACCGTGTGAAGAAGAAGGACTTCTTAAGACTTGCAAACAGAAGTAGGCTTTCAAGAGGTCTCAAGCCAATCAAATCCACCACAACTGTTTTAAACAGAGCACGCCCAAAGTATCGCAGGTCCATTCAAGCAAAAAGGCACCTTGGTCTTGGCCTATTTTGCTCAAAGAAACCCCCTAAACTTCAAGACAATGAAAACATCCTCACTCATTACCAGCGAGCTTTCAAGAAAGGGATCCTTTATTCTTTATTTTTTATTTGGCTTCCATTGTACAAACAAAAGGAAAATCTAAAAAATGTAAAATGAGGCAAGTTTAAAACAGGTAAAAACCCAGCAAGTTAAACTGCCTAAAACAAGAATAAAATAAGTTCTCCCCAC
>JAOBYG010111654.1:0-11096 GCA_025403545.1 Epizoanthus stellaris
ATCCTTATTTATGAGAATCTCGAATCTTAAACTTGATTTCACAAAAAAAATGGAAAACAGGTGGGAGCCACCTTAAAAATTAAACGAATCTTTTTTTAAAAAGAGATACTTGGTGAAGGGATTTTTAAAAGTTAAAACGCAGTAAAAACTTTCAGCTATCCTGAAAAACAGACGTTCTTTTTACAGCAGCAGAAAACATCTGAACATACTGACGGGATACATTGTATTTCATTATTTGACATTTGTACTCAGTGATCTGTACCTGTAATGAGAACATTTCCGGAAGTCAAGTGTTCGCAAATTGCTTGTGACATCTACGTAAACATCAGAAAATTATTTACTTTTCTATGATTCATTGATTGGTTTCAATTGTCATGCATTTGTTGTAGCAACGAAGATTTTAGTTGAAAATACCGGTTGCAGCTACCGGAACTGGAACTGCTGCCATCACTCATCAGTCAATCAATCACAGAACACGAGAACACGATTTTCACGCGCTTTTGCTCGCTGCGTGCATCGAGCTATCGAAGGTCTTTTCGGTTTGCAGCTGTCGGCGTTAATTATTTCATATTTGGGTTTCTTTCCAATCTTTTTCCTGTATTCTCTAATTTACCGTGTTCTGGACTGGTTGCGAACCTCAAGGAACTAGTTCTTCCTCGTTTTGCTGGCTGGACGGAGGCTTTACCTGATGCACAGCAGTTTACAGCCGCATTTATAGGAGTAGGACGTCAGTCGTCGGGTCATGTTCTTCACGATGCTGGAAATAATCCTGGGGGCTCTAATCCTTCTAACTGGAGGTAAGAAATTTATTATGTATTTCACTTTTTCTTCAAACCAAAATACAAGCTAAAAGTCGTAACTGTGCGTTGATTACTTGAATTTTGAAAGCAGTCATGATGGTGAATTGAGAAATATTATTATTTAACCGTCAAGTTTTCGATTAGGAAATCTTGTTTGTGAAGTCAGTTTATTTGGTTGTCCAAATCTCAGAGAGCTATAGAAGTTTGTCACACGATTTATATTTACATTAAAAATGTTCCCTAACCAAGTGAGAACTTACAGTCGTTCTTTGTGCGGGACCTCTGAACCGCAGCAGCATCAATATTTAGCTTAGTCATTCATCATTTCTTGTGTAGTTCATGTTCGATATGCGTATCTGTTTACTCTTGCAGGATTAGCGGCTGTTGAAGGAGAAGAATTAAAGCGAGAAACAGTTATCTTCGTTCGTGAACAACACAATGCTTCTGATCTCAGTTTGGAACGACTGAGACCGCTGTTTCGCAGACTAGTCGAACAGGATTTACGGATTGTGATAATAAATGTTAATCAAGCTTCGATTTCGAATCGGGTATTCCTGCCCTCGAGGTAAGCAATATCATTTCGAGTGAGCATGGTTAATTAATAGAAAACTTGTACGAAATAATGTTGACAACTGATATATCGTGTGTTTTCTGGTCGAATATAAATTTAATTCAAAATATTGAATTGCGAAAGAAAGAGATTGTTGTTAGCTTTTGTTGTTTAGAGTTGTGACTCGTGGCTGTTCCATTCAACCATAAAACCACGTCTGTTTTTGCCGACTCATTTGCATTTATTTTACAGCAAGTATATATTATACACGAGAAATAGGACCTTGGCTTTGAATTACCAGCAATTGTTTTTGCTCTAAATTATTTTGCCACACCTTCGTGCGTTCTCAATCGTACATACCGCCCGAAGGTAGGATCTAGCACGTTATATAACTTATTTTCTCGCTTTACGTCAAACGACTACACAGTTTTTAGCATAAATTATTTTATTCAAGCAACGCCGTTCAACTCCCCGAATTTCTAGACGATTTAGCTGATGTTTACAATGTAAAACTTGCACAACTCTTCTAATCGCAGTAGACGATTCTTTGTTGTTTGTAATTTCAAGAATTATTTGCAAACGTTTCCAAAAAAGCAAGTTCAGAGAGCTCCGCGAATTCGATTCAGATACAACTAGTTTTCATGATATTTATCAGTGACTTTTGATGTTTTACCAGCATTTTTGCAATCCAGGGAGCCATCAAAATATAGTTGTTTGTTTTGTAGCAGCTGGCATGCCAGTCGAGCGTTGCCAGTGTCAAGTTACAGTGTGAGAAAAAAAGAGAAGATGAAAACAGCGTTGACAGCCCCAGACCCAAGATCACGGCAAATTTAGTTTCTAATGGCCCGCGGTCATACGAGCCAGCGCGCTGCTCCTTGAACCTTTAGTTTCCTAGCAACCATCTCCTACGCCTCTGTTTACGTTTTCTCTGCTACAGAGGCCTTTGTCTTTTAACCAATGAAAAACAGACCCTGCAAGAAATCTTTCATCAAAGATATGTAAAGATGGCGGCGAAAGAACTAAACTAACATTTGGTTCGCGAAAACCGCGTCGTTTTATCTAAAATTGCGAGTAAACGCGGACGAAATTGCTATCATCAGAAACACAAGCTAATTCCCTTTGCCATAAATGGCCTTTAGAAACTTGACTTTTCCTTCTAAACACAATTTTCCCCAAGGATTTCATCGTTTGGATGTGAAAGCTGAACACAAGGGAAGGCGAATTCCGCGGTAAGTTTTAGTGGGCATTTTTGTTGTGCGACATGTATTGAGATTTTTTGTGAACACTTTTAGCACGGCTTGCGGCCATTTTTAAATGACCGTTGGTAATCAGTATTGAGTGTTTTTATAGTTTATTCGGCGCTTGTTTCTTAGAATAAGCACGGACGAATATTAGAATCCCGATAGAGTTTATTGAGTTTATTTACAATCATATTTGAAAGTAGGTTCGATCAGTTAGTTGTACATGTGTTTGCATGTATCACTCTTCATCTCTTTTACGTTTCAGGTCACGCTGCTTCTTCTGTGGAACGATTTCCCTATTCTCAGGCTCAATTACTGTATAGTGTCGTTCTAGAATGGCCTTCAACCGATCGGTGGCTGGGTGGATGTGATGGAAATCGGTAGCCAGGTCGACAAATTCATGGTGGATGGATTCGCCGCCCTGCTCGCCAAAGAATCCAAGAGGGAAATGCCACTTCCTAATGAAACGCACAACATGGTCTTCGAGCATGTGCATTTTCGGCGGAAAACTTGCTTCTGCAAAGTTCGTTCTGATACATGCCACAAACTTCTTTATGTCTTGATCTACAAGGGAACAAGAGTGAAGAAATAGTACAAAACATTATTTGACAAGATGATATTTTAAATATATATTTATTTTGTCTAAGCCCTGATGTTTGATGAATGTACAGTCACTGGTACATACCAAGAACATCAATCGCCCCGTCCTTCATTGGCTTACTACCATTGTACGTGAAATGGCAAACAGAAAAGAGTGTCAGGAGTTGTCTGTACTTCTCTTGAAGGGCCTCGGCTTCGTGGACCAGCTCAGGACACTGATTCCTTACCTCATCAACCACTGCTTGGCATATCGTCTTGATGTTTTTTTCCTTTAATTTAAAAGGATATAAACGTTAATTTTATCATGTTAGATTTAATATACAAAAATATATTTAAAGGTTTATATCAAAGTGTAGCCTAATACATATTTTTGTATATTTTTACTATATGTATGTTGCTTATATAAAAATATAATTATGTATGTGAAGTTATATCAGGGTGGCAAAGGGGTTACATGTGATGTGTGATTTTAGTCCAAACAAACATGTGATACGTGAAAAATAGCCAAAAAGTGAGCACATATAAATACATGAAAGAGGCTAAATTTGAGGCTTGAAGCATTAATTTTTGGTACAGCTTTGTATGTGACACATGAAATAATAGAAGTTTGGTACATGAAATGTGATCACAACCCTCCTTTGCCACCCTGTTATATACATTTATTCACCTTCAGACAAATGTCAATGTGATTTCCAACAAAGCTCCCACTGTGATATGCTTGACGACATACATGCAGTGATTGCAGTGTGTCCTCTAACTTCTGGTATACTTTGCCAATGTTCCTGGTGAACGTTGCCTTTTGGCTGAGTTCATTTGCAAGTGATTCCTGCTGACATGAGAATCATTTAGTCACCACAGGTGTTCATGTGAGGTAGTTTCATTTGGAAAGTGATACATCTTCAAAAGCTAAAAAATTGTTCAATTAACATATAATATAAACATATACAAGCACAAGAGTCTGATACTCATTAAATGTTATTTATATAGCCTTCTATCAAATATCATATTGACTTTTAATACACTTCTGTGTTTAAACCCTGTATATATGCTCTGTAAATGATTACCAGTATCTAATAATAATTTATGCATTTTTAAGTTTGAAAATAATATGTTTTGTTCATCTTGTAAATTTTTTTGTGCCTTGCCTGCTCTTCAGCTCTCTGTTGTAGTGCCTCTTGACTTCGATGCAAGATTTCGATTGCTGCTTTGCTGGGATTACTGTCGTTAGTAAGATCTCCCTCACCAGTTGCCACCAGATGTATGATGTATTCTTGCATATCTGAAGCTTGTTGTTGGTATTGACTAGCTTCCTGCCGATGTTTCCTGGCCTGCTGGAGCTGGGCAACATACTGACCAAAGTCTGTATCTTCAGCTTTGTCATCAGTCTCGGCCTTCTTGGTTGCTATTTTCAGATCAAGTTCTTCAACTTCATCCAACAGCAGCTCATAAAATTTCACAAAAAGGCCCAGACTGATATGCAACCCTGGAGGACAGATCTGCAAAAGAGAAGAATTGGGAAAAATGACATTGGTTGGTTTTAATATATGGGCATGTACAGCACAATTTGTATAAGAAAAGACAAGTAAAAATTACATGGTCAATAGGTATGTCCAACAGTGGCTCATGGATGACATTGTCATAAAGCTTTGCTTTCTTCAAGTCTCCACTAGCTTTCTCCTGGAACTCCTTCAGCTTGGTCATCATGTTCTCCAGAGTCCTTTCAACCACTGGTGACCTTTGATCAGCTGGCAGGTGCATTTCTGCAGCAGTAATGGTGCACCATAGACAACAGTGGCGACCTGCAATTGAAAGTTTGAAAAATATTTAATATTTTGTATAAGCTGTGGCTGTTGCAGTTTTGGCTAGCTAAATGTTACAACACTGTGAAGTTAGAAATGAACTGCATTATGCACATTTAAAGATACCACTGCTAAATTAGTGTGACTTTTTTTCTGTAATTTATATTATATTAAATTATGTCCATATAAAGTAAATATAGAAGAACAGGTATCTTAGAAAGTTTTACATTGTTAGATTTAATTGTTAAAATAACTAAGTCAGTCAAAAAAATTCTAGTTGATTAGCTTAAATATATAGCAGAAGAGTTAGGCTAATCTACATACGTTATTTTTGCAGCAGAAAGAAAGATTTAAGCAAATTGCTTACCACTTGCTCCAGAGATACCCATAATTTTGCACAGAAACTCATAGTCGCCATAGAGAAGCAAAGTTACATCTTTGTTTCTGCAAGTAGACAGTAAAATACAAGTTAAAATAATGTAAAATTCAGATTAGTCTTACTTTGAAACGAATTTTTATTCAATAATTTTTAGCTAGTTTTGTCTTACAACACTTTCTCTTGCTTCAGCTGTGCTAGCTGCTGCTTGTACTTGTCCAGGGCAGTCCGGAGGTTGTTTCTGCTGTCTTTGGCCTCAAATAGGTTGAAGACTACTGTGTTCTTACTTGAGTTTGGCTTAGGAAGGTTCGCCAACTGAAAGGCAAACTTCATAGACTTCTGACCATGGTCTCCCCCAAGCTTAATGTACAGCTTATCATCTGGGATGTTGCCCTCATGGGAAGTTAGCAGTCCTAGCCTAACAAGATGAATTAAACTTAGGTTCATCAACAACAAAAATGCCGTACACATAAACACACACATAAACACACACACATACATTTTATGCACATATCTGTAGAAACACTTTCATATACTCTTCGGCTGTACATTAAAACACTATGATCTGAATTCTTGCATTCATGATACAAATCCTAAATTAAACTATTATGTGATAAATGTATTTGAGCTTACTTGTCATTTTTGTTGACATAAGTTGTGATTTTCTCACTCAGGTCCTCGACTCGGGCACATGCAGTGGGTTTTACAACAGTGACAACCTTGTTTCCTTTTTTCTCAGAGTGCTCCATTCCGATGAACTCACACTCCAAATTGTCACCGATCTGCTCCCTCCTTTGTTTTCTCTGCTCTTTTTCACTGGTCATTTTTATACCCCAGTCGTGGAACCACCTAGAGCACAGAAATAAAAATGGGAAACAATCTAAAACACCTGGCTGTGGATAATCAAACGATTTTCTGTTTCAATGTTTAGTCTTGTTTATTGAAACTTTTTTAATATAAAAGATAAAGCGTTTTCATCGGCTTACCTTCGTAATTTGTCCAGCTTGAACCAGGAGAGCCCTAAATCCTCCTTCATCGCTAGGGTGTGTCGTTTGGGTAGCTCCAACACCAGCTCCTTACCCAATGCCTCCTTGAGAAGTTTCTCTCTGTCTTCTTTCCCCTTCTTTTTAATGTGGTTGACGACAAGCAAATCCATTTGCCCACCGCTAATGGTGGCCCCGATTGCAATTTCGGAGTTGCCGCTCCCCAATGTCCTCAGTTGATTTCTGGGCTTGTGGAACATGAACTATCTGCAGGGGCTACAGAAAAAAACCCGATCGGTAGTTCATAAAGGTTTTGCCCGAAATAGTTTGGCTTTGAGAAATTGAGTACACTTACCCTCCCTCCTGTCTTGAGCTGTACTGTTTTACCATCCTCGGACGATCGCAACTGGTTTTTTATCCACAATGTACATAGCTTTTCCACTGCCGCCGATGATTTCCCTTGTTTCAACTCCTCTAATGCAGTTTCCACTGTTGTTACAGTTTCGTCGTTATCGGGCTGGGTGGAGTGGCCAGGGGCCGCAGGTAGAGGGTGGGATGAACAACTAGCAGTATGCTCGATGCAATCTTCGTAGTTCAGTTGCAACTTGCACACTTTGCACCGCACCTGTATTTCTGACACTAGACGCACAAGCAGTCGTTTGCCAGTTACCCCTTCCAGCTGTGCTTTGCAAAGTGGGCAAGACGCAACCTCGCACGACTCGAAGACCCCTATCAAACACTCTGCGCAAAAATAATGTTCACAAGTAGTTTCGATGGGGACACTCGGGAGCCCCTTGCAGATGGGGCAATAAAATTCTGGTCTTACTGCCTCCATAAACTCGAAACTTTCTGCGAATTGCGGGGTTGTTTGTCGGATTTGGGGCGATGCGTTTTTTATATCCTGGACTTTTTTTATAAACTCTGCCACAACCGCCTTGGACTGATCGGTCGCATCGCCTGTGGTTGCCTCTTTGTGGGAAGAGGGTCGGCCTCTTTTCGCTTTTTTTGGCCTGCCAGGTCTTTGCAATACCTTTACTGCCGAGCAGGTTGTACAGCCGTCTTCCGAATGTGCGTCCCAAACGATCGGCTGCCGTCTCACGCGGGACTCGCCAGAAGATCTGTGGCACAAATTACAGAATCGCTGCGGATGAATTTGGCTGTTATCCTTTTCAATGTTTAGTCCGAATTTCTCGAACAGCATTTCTTTGTTGTCGATAACATTGTAGCTGGATACACACCTCTCCTTTTGCTTTTTCAATTTCCCCCCGCAGATTCGGCAAAGAATCTTCAAATGGTCAGTGTGAGTTTCTAAACTCACACCAGTCGCGTCAGTCATCATTTACTGACCTTTACTGTGCGGCAAAGGGCAGTGACAAGCACTATATTAAATCGAGCCAGAAATCAGTCTCAACCAAAATGCCCACATAAAATTTAAGTCAAAACTATGTTTCCTAGCTTTATATAGTGCGGGGGTTACAATGATTTCCTTGGTAAAAATACGAAACACACACACTTTGAGTTCAAAGTTCCTTTATTTCACAACAACTCCCTTCCGCCGCGGCCATGGAAGGTCTTTCATCTTGCCCGAACGAGCAAGCACAACACGAGATGTAACGGCTAAAATTAGTTGCCGACTGATGAATAATGTACAAAACATTCAGAAAATGTGTATTACAAACACATATCTTTCAACACCTTCTTCTAAGCATCACGTATTTGAATTTGAACACAAACGCTTTCCTCTTGCGCCATTGCGAAGCGTCCTGCTAGTTTAGTATTAACAGAGCAATTATGCTTGGAATGCGTAAGATATCAACAAGGCGCAGTTACCAACTAAAATGCCGCTCACGAGTGGTTTGAAACCGCCGTGTCTGTCTCATGCCAATTTTTTCCCCTAAATTCTACCCCCCCCCCTCCCCCGCAAAATCCAATGGCCGGCCCCTTACTACTATAAATATTATCATAATTATTTATTATTATTAGTTTGATAATTATAATAATAGTTATTATTATTATTATAATTATTATTATTATTATTATTATTTTTGTTATTAGTAGTATTAGTAATATTAAAATTAATTTATCATCACAGCAGTGAAGTCTGGTCAGCATGCTTGTGTCATACCTGTTGTAGCTGTCAGGAAGATACTCTTCAATCATCACTGTCAACATTCCACTGAGGCTGTTGTTATTGTGTTTGCTGAGGTAGCTGTACTTGAAAACTTGGTTTTGCCTCTCCAGTCCATTGTTCGTGTTCACACGCATAGCAAATCCTTCCTCACGGAAAGCCCAGACCCACCGCTGGAATATCGGTGAAGAGTTTCCATGTAAGTATAAAAATCTAATTTATAAATGTGTAATAACTAAAAGTTTAATAAATATACCTACCACAAATGTCTCAATAAAAATGGTAGAAAACAGATCAAAGGATAACCTTATTATTTTGCATATATATAATAATTATATATCAGTGATAGATTTCTTAAATGGTTTCAAACAACTTTTAGTACACTTTACACTTTATTGATTTGCCATATTACATTATAATTTATAGCAAGCTGTACAAATATGTATTAATATGTAATAATTATACATGTTGCTATGGCACCAGAGTGGGTGATACTGCAAAGATTGCCATATTAAATTAACTGCAGATAAAGTTTTGGAAAAGTCAGAATGTTTCATGAGTGTAGCTTTATCTTTTTTGGAATAACAGTGGAAAATGTCGTTGGGGCATTTCCGCACCCTGGTATAGGTAGGGTTAAGGGGGTTGTTTCACCCCCCTGTCTTTTGTACATTTCAAACTCAAGATATGGAAATAGCTTATTTACATTGTCAGTTCCTGGAAAGGGGTTATTTTAAAGAGGAATTTTGAGGTAAATGGAGGAAATTGAAACATATGTGGTATTTCATTCATGAGGGGTTTTTTTTTGGGGGGGGTGAGGTGCTGGTTAATTGTACATGTACCTTGTTCTGTTTCAGCCACTTGTTTTGAAACCAGACTCTGAAGTTTTTGTTGTTTTCATTGCTCCAGATGCTGCTCGCCTTTAGATCTGCCACTGCACTTTGAAACTTGTCCAAAGTTGTGGCATGGGCAATCCGTCTGAGACGTGCAAGAACCTCATCCTTGCACCTGGTTAACCCATTGTCACCCTTGCTGACCCATCTTTCCCAGGCTTGCTCTCTGTGAAAATCACAGAGATAAACTGTGCAACCTGAAACAATGCAAAACTTGCTATTAATTTTAACTTAAATATTACTAATATCAAAGTGATCTCTAGGTTAAAGAAACTAAACGATACATCTTTAATAATAGATCTTAGGTCCACATAATAATTTATATTTTCTTTTTGTTGGGGTGGAGGGGGTTGTTTTCATTGTTTTGGGGTTATTTGAGTGTGGAGATATCAGGAGGGGGGTCTTAATATCAAATAGTATACCAGTTAGGAGTTAATTTATAATGAATAATTACAGCTCAAGGCCAGCAACTGTTTGCAAAATGTAGCTTTGCCACAATATTCTTATTGTGTGATGCAACCTTAACTTATGACCTCTCTTTTTTACAGACCCATGCCCATTTATATTGATATAATTGTAAATATGGCTGTTATTATTTTAGTAAAATTGTTATCATTGTATACTAAGTATTTTAAATATTATCATTTATATTGTAAGTTATTATTATTATTATTATTATTATTGTTGTTGTTGTTGTTGTTGTTGTCATCCTTTTTCATTACTAATCATTATTTCATCCTGGATGGGTAGTATCTCTATTATTCTATCCAGACTGTGGAGAAATTGTAAAATAATTTAATATTGCTTACCTGGGAATGTTTCTTCCACAGAGTTTATCTCCTCCTCACTGTAGTCCGTCATGAAGAACTGTGGTTTCCATAGTGGATTCCATGACTTCAGCTTCTGCAGTGCCTCCTTGATTGAATCTGTTGACTCATTCTGGATGATAAAGGATCCAACTACTTGGTAGTCAACATTTGTTCGCACAGCTAGAAAGAAGAGAGGAAGGGCATATCTTGTGGTTTTGTGTGTGGCATCCAGTAAGCAGATGTCGTTGCCATACTGGGCCAGCAATCTTCTTTGCCATGCTGTTTGGTGCACATACAGGAGCTTCTGTCTGGAGCTTGGTGATGTAATCTTGACTTCGCCATCATCATTATCACAGTCATCATGAACATTTTCATCACCACACTTCATCCCATCATCCGGCATGACATCGGCATAAGGGCGGAAGAAGAAATTATCAGTTGGATATTGCCTCTGCCACTCTATCAACTTCTCCTTTACATTCTTTTGGTCGCATTTGTCAAAACGTTGTTTCATAGTAGCCATGTAAATGTGGTTTCTAATGTCTGTCTTTGTTGGGAAGAAGCGTCGATTTGTAGGCGATGGCAGCTCACACCCTGGAAACAGCTCAACCCTCAGAAACTCTCTTAGGTGTCGTCTCATTTCATTTACACTTGACACTCCTCTTCCCACAAGCTCATGGATTTTATCAACCACTCGTGGGTCGACAGGCTGTTGAATACCACTTGCCTGTGTGAACATGCCAAATATATTTACGTTTATTTATCAGTATTATTTATTATGTTATTGTTGTGAATATTAAAATTATTGTTGTACAGGTATAATTTATTATAATATTGGTAGTATTGTAAGCTTTCATAATTATCACAGCATACATGTGTGTATTATGCAGCTATCAATGTTTAGCCTGGGAGGGGAGGGG
>JAOBYG010111765.1:0-11096 GCA_025403545.1 Epizoanthus stellaris
CTATGTTTAACAGAAAAATATTTCATCATTTGTATGCCTAGCACGTGCACCCTTAACAAGAGGAATGAATTAGCAAGCACATGCCGCCATGCAAAGAAGTATCTTCTAAAGAACATTTGACTGACTATGAATTTTAATCAATGTATATAAGGAACTGTTGTTAGTCAGTGTAAGACACGCACCTGATGAGAGAGGACCTACCGGCCCTCTCGAAACAGAACTGTAGTGCCGTTCAAATATATTTTTTCCTTCCTTCAGTTTATATATATATATGCATGTGAATTTAACCAAACAAAACGAACATTTAAGTATTTTTAAAACAAGGAACTTGTCAAACATAAATTGTTATTTATTGTTTTTAAGTGTTATACATTTAGTCGAACCTTTTACTACTTAGTACTAGACGTCAATGTCTCAAAGTCTGACCTGGTGTTTTCATTTGTAAATCTGCGAGTACACTTCATACACTTGTTAAACATACACGGCCGTGCAAATGCACAAACTGTAAGCAACAATTGCAGCTGTATTATAAAAGCTTGCTCCAGGAAAATTTTATATAAAATGAACTAAAACCAACCTGCAAGTCCAATATTTGCAACAATATAAAAAGCTCAACACTCTGAAACGCTGCATTATTTTTCGTTCACCGATCGAGATTTCAAACACACTCGGCAGAGCAGATTTCATTAAACATTGTACACTTCCTTTCAAATATCCAGAGAGCAAGAATGTTATTGAAGAAAAGGGAAAAAAGAACGATAAGAAGCAAAATTCTGGTATTAGAATTGAAGAAAGTAACTTTCTACGTACTCTGATTCGAACCAAGCACTTTCACAGTTTGTATGTGATGCATATGACATCACACTATTGTGCTAGAGCCTATCAGAAGCTTTAACCTACCCACAACATGCCGGGAGACTTTTCAGGAACACATTTTGAACCATCGTAATCGAATATTTAATGAACTTACTATTAATCTTATGTAACTGTAGATTTTGACTAATAATATTATGGTTAATCGAAGTTAGTTAGAATGCAGGCAATGACAAAATATGGCACAGAGCATTGACCAGTGTCAGTAATTTATATAAAACTCCTTTTTCTTGGGACTCCGTTTTTGTTCAAATTCCCATGTTAGTTTTACTTTAATTTAGTGTTGTTTTTGTTGAGAACATGGCCACCACCGTCCCGATTTTAAAGTAAACATGCCACATACCTTTTAGAACAACTTGCCTCGATTGTTAGTGAGCGCCATTATAAATATCTCTCCTAATTACCTGGTATTGACAATCAGTGTTTTTTATGAGAGCTAACCTCTGGCACCCTGACCCATGGTAAGTCATGCACTGATATGTGTCTGAACACTTCAATATGACGTTTTGTCGTCATATAGGTCTTGAATCTTCACTCTTTAGTGTCACACACAAAACTTTTTTCAACATTTCAACAACAACTATTAAAACTAAAGAGTAAAGGGTTTCGTTGTGACACTTCATTTACTACTCCTGTTTTTCAAAAACCAAAAGATATGAACCTTTTGCCATTTTTACAAAGCAAATTTAAATTAGATTTAAGTCACAGACCACCGAGACATCATTTAAAGCCGAGCGCATGGGCGATGGAAAAATCGAAAATGTGCAGCGACTCCACGATGCTGGTCTTAGAAAACGGTTTTCCTATTCACACCCACCCTTCGACCCAATCCCCAGGGACTTCTTGCATATTATTACATGAAGTATGTGTGTTATGACAATCTGATTGATGGAACAAGGTCCACCAGCAATGCAGCATCATTTTGACAGTGTGAATGAGCCTGCAAAAAAGAAAAAATGTACAAAAGAAGAGTCTATTATGAGACGCAGGACCCAAACCGAGGCTTTCTAACACACTGGCTGGGTGAGTATTCCCGGATAGAATATGACGGTGCTAGAGCCAAGATGTTCTGCAAGGTTTGTAGCATATTTCAGTCTTTCCTCAGCAAGTAATTTTGTGCGTGGAATTGGAAATACATGGTGCAGAGAGATAGCGTGTGCAAACGAATAATAATGATGTTTTTAAGTGACATATCAGAGTGACAATTCAGAATGAGTGATTATGAATAAAGTTGTTCCTTTATCACAACTCAGTATGCTTTCTGAATTCATATTGTATTTTATGCCAAAAACAGGATATCGTGACCTAGTCACTCACTGCCTTTTGACTCTGGGTTCCTTAATGTCTTGATGGGCTCCCAGAAATGTTGGGCTAGGAGCCCATGTGGCCCCTAGATTAAATTTAGTATTTCGACCCCTGTTAATACTATCATTAGACAATTGGCAGCCACTCCGACTATTCGGACCGTTTCTGCCAGGACTAAAACGAAAAATGTTTGAGTAGATAGTTTTCATAGTTAGTATTTCACAGGTGAAGAGCCACTTTGTGGAAATACTGTAAATAAATCATAATCATTGTCATTGGCATTGGCATTGGCATTGGCATTGTCATTATTATTATTAAAAAGACATGTCAGGAGAAAACCTGACATCAGGGAAACTTACCTCAAGAAGCCACCGAGGTGTGTCACCTCCCATTCAGACCTATGTTCCCATCTAAAACTTCAGTGTGCTGTCACGTCTTATGATATACTACAGATTTTAACTAATATTGATTCCTTACTGAGGACGCTTTCCATTTATCAGGTCTTGCCGGCCCGACCAGTCAGTTCTCAAATGGAACTCAACTGGTTCCGGCCAGACTGGCCCTGCTAATGAATTAAAGCTGGTCAGTTCTTCCATTCCGGACGGCCGTCGTGCGGGAATTTGGTGACCATGGCGAAAAATAATTTATGTGTTCTCATTTGTTGGCCAGACCCAACAAATGGAAAGCGCCCTAATTATCCAAGGAAAAAAAGAACAGTTCTTAGAAGAACAAACTATGCAGTAACATAACTAAAACTGAAAACAGTGTATTTCATTTTTCCGTTTGTATGGCGGGCGTTTATTAGAGAGTGCCGTTTCTCAGTTTGAAAGAGGTGCATATTGCTTTTCTCTGCAAAGACGTCTAGTTAGAACACAATGTACACCACAAAACGTGAACTAGATTTCTGCTGAAAAGTCTATGTGTGTTCCTTTTCCACATTATCTCCCAACGAGCAAATTAATAAGAGGCCCAATTATACTATCATGCATACACTGGAAGAGGTGGTGGGGGGGGGGGGGGTTGCCTGCAATGCAAACAAACTAAACCCTGGTTAGGTCCGTCTGTGAAACAGCGCACAAAAGCTTCTTCTGACATGCAGCTGCATGGATCGGTTATATGTAATCAAATCTGATTGATTTGATCATCCTTTCATTCTAACATGCCACACAATTGGTTAAAATTCTGCTCGAAGCGATACGTCATCAGTTCAGTCATATGCAGATACGAAAAGAAAATGATGGAATTTACCGATGATGGAAGATGGCGAAGTGCCTTTGATGTTATGAAGGCACAGTTTGACGTAGAACACCCTTTTCCGGAACAGGAGAATGCAATCAAAGCTTTTATCAAAGGAAGTCATGTTCTTGTCAATTTGCCAATGGGCTACAGTAAATCATTGATCTTTCAATGCATGCCGATTGTTGCTGATGCTCTGCACAACAGACCATGTGGTTCCAGCATCATTGTAGTGATTTCGCCTTTTCGTTCGTTAATGGAGGACCAAGTCAACAATCTTAACAACCTGGGAGTGCCAGCCATTGCCATCACAGACGAGGAGGATCCTGAAATTATTGCACAAGTCTTGAATGGCACTTACATTGTTGTTTTTGGCTCCCCGGAATGCATGCTGTCCACAGCAACTTGGCACGGAATATTCAGTTCGAAAGATTTTAACTAAATGTTAGTTGGCATAGCAACTGACGAGGCACACTGTATCACCCAGTGGTAAGTCGAACATTTTTTACTCGATTATAATTAAGCTGAGGATTATGTAAAACATAAGTGAAGTTTTCTTTGATTGTTACGAGAACACGAGACTTTTTGCTCAAATTACACCAAAGGCCAACCAAGCGGGTTTAGAGGGGTTGTATAGTTCAATATTCCTGTAAATGATAATAAAGACTTGCCTTAAACTGCTGTCAGTCTCGAAATTCAAAGGACCAATTAAGCCGAATCTTTGGTGGCAATATAGGGATGATGTAATCGATGTTTAGACACTCGGTCTGCCCAAACTGTTTGAATTTACTGATTTCATCAATTCCCTCTATCCAACCATTAGGTTCGAGTTGGTCTATTCTGAATCCAGCTTGAATGTTTTAGATTTAACTTTACACTTAGTCAAAGGCTTTATTCACACTGATGTGTATGCCAATCCCACAGATAGTTATTTGTACCTGGCATACAATAGTTGTCATCCACCCCAGTGTAAGAAGTCTATTCCCTATGGGGTTGCTCTTCGACTTAAGAGAAATTGTTCATCTGAATAGGCTCTTGCAAAGCGTTGTCACAAATATAAGCATTATTTGAAATGTCAGAATTATCCCCCAGAGATAGTCGATGGCCAATTTTGTAAAGTGCTGGCTACTGAGAGGTCTGAACTTCTTAAACCGAAAATCAGAGGCAAAAGAAAAGCTTTCCCTTTAGTGTTAGATTTTAATCCCAAACTCCCAGACATTCCCAAGATCTTACGGGAGCACTTCAGCATTTTGTTAAGTTCACCAGAACTTAGAAAGCTATTTTCGTCTAAATCAATTTTTCCCGCGTATAGAAGAAATAAAAATCTCAAGAAATTTTGGCACCATCAAGAATGAAACGTGATCAGAGGGATGTGTCACCTGATTCACACTCCAATTAAGGAGGTTGTTTTAAGTGTGACACTTGATGCGACCTGTGCAAGAATTTTCTCACAGAATCAGATCACTTCGAAAGTTGTGCAACAGGTCGGATCTATAAGATCAAGGAGAATCTTAGCTGCAGTACTACAAACGTAATTTATTTGGTTACTTGTACGAAATGCAACAAGCAATATGTCAGGTCAACTGCCACACAGTTTAAAGTTAGATTCTGCAACCATAAATAAACTATGAAAACCAACAAGAGGATGTGCCAAGTTGCCGTACATTTTAACAGTAGTTCACACTCTTTGTTAGATTTCAAATTCATTTGCATCAAACGGGTTAAAGAACAGGCCAATTTAGAAAAGAAATTGCTAATTAGAGAGGCGTATTGGGCTGCGCAATTAAGTACTTTGCACCCATATGGCCTGAATAAAAGGCATTGTTTAATCGTGCCAAAAACATGCACAAACTATGGACAACAGTCTCTTAAATTCAGTGGTGCAAGTCTTTTTAATCGGATTCCACATACTATCAGAACAGCCGACTATAAACATTTTAGAAAACAATCCAGAAACTGTTTTAAATCGACTTTATCCATAATATTGTAACTAGTAAACTTTTAATACTTGTACTATTTTTAATACGTTGTAATTTTTAATATAGACACTATTTTTAATACTATGTAATTTAAATGGCAGTATTTTTGTAATATCGTTGTAATTTTAATATTCAACACAGGGCCCCCATGGATATCAGCCTAGAGCTGAAGGGGCTACCCTGTTTAAATAAAGTTGCCTTACCTTACCTTACCTTAGGAATTTCATTCAAAAAATATAATTAACTACACTTAAGTCTAAATATGCTTACATGTAATTTCACAAGTATAAGAGGTTATGTAACTATGTGTTCATGTGTTCCTTTGCAACAATAGAAACTACAATTACTTTACTAGTTTATAGAGTATACAATTAGAAAGCAAATTAGTAATACCATTGATTACAAGTATTATATAAATAGGGCGAGCTACTTGTACTCTACATTTTTAACCCAAATTTCTAACCTTTTTAATCCTGTAAATTTTTAAACTGAAGAAAGCCGAACGGCCGAAACGTTTTTAATAAATCTTTTGGGACAGTAAGAAGTTGCCTGCCTCCTCTACAAGTTTACACAAGGTTATATATATATTTATTAAATACATCCCAATGGTTACTCAATTTCAAGCAATTTGATTGGTTTACTACTCACTGGTTATCCGGTCATATTCATAGTTTGACCATATATGGAAAACACCGGGAATCTCAAATGCTCCCAGTGGAAAACATGGCTGAAATTGAAAACAGCCGATTTGTGTCGCTGTCGCGTAACGAAATTAAAAAACTGCTAGACAATGCGACTCCCGAAACTACAAAACGACAAACTAAGTTCGGAATGAAGCTTTTCAATGGTAAGTGAATTTAAAACAATTTTTCTGTCGCAAGAAAACCATGTTTTTAAAAAAAATTAAAGGACTATAATATGGAAAGTTTCACTGCTGGACGATGTCAACAAACAAAATGTTTCAAAACAATATTTATAAACCGGAATTTTACCTTATTTCAGAGTGGCTTGCCAGTCCCTCCGGGAGCACTTTCACAACTAAAATCAATCGTGGATATGAGCAAGGCCGAATTTAATGCGTGCTTGACGTCCTTTTATACTTCAGAGAGGAAGCAGGATGGTTCTTATTACAAAACAACATCGATGAGATCAATTCGCACAACCATTGACTGTTTTCTTCGTTCTGTGCCAGATAACAAGCCCTTTTCGCTAATAAGTGACCCGGCGTTTACTGAATCCAGCAGCGTCTTGGACGCATTCATGAAAGATCTCAGAAAGAGCAAGGAAGGAGCAAGTTCAGCTTCTCTTCCACAAAGGAGAATTTGGTGCAGCTGATACCAGTGACCCGGCACAGCTGATGCGAACGGCATGGTTTTACATACGTTTTACTTTGGTAAAAGGGGAAGAGAAAACCAGCATTTCTTGAGACCAGATATGTTGATTCTACGCAAAACTGCTAAAGGAGCTGAGTAATTGGAACTGAACAGAAAAATTCCTGGTGGACTGCTGACAACCAAGAATTGAAGGTTCTTCTCGCTGTCCAGTACAGACAGTGAAGGCATACTTGTCCCACCTGAATCCCAAGTTAGATGTGCTTTTCCAGTGACCATGGGTGACCGGCAGCCATAAGTTCAGGCCTGAGGAAACTGTGTCGTACTGTAACCCTCCACTCGGTGTGACAACACTGGAGAATATGATGAAACAACAGCGCACGGGAATTGTTCTGCATCTTACAAATCACTGCCTCAGCACAACATCAATAGCTGTTCTGTCTGATGAGAATTGTGAGGCAAGACACATTGTGTCAGTTACAGGCCATAAATCTGTGCAGTCCATTGAATCGTACAAGGATCTGCCATCTTTCAAGCAAGCAGAGCACATGTCAAACATCCTGACAGATTTCATGGCTGAAGAATCCGAGACCTCGATTTTTAAGTATATTTTTAAATAATTATTCCTCGGGGTATTACGTTGGCATGAGACTTGTTCATTTATCAGTTTTATTGAGTACTATTTTTAACACTTGTAATTTTGCATTGATGAACATTTTGTTAATAGTATATAAGTAGGTAGATTTTTTTAAGAATTTGTAACTCAAAACAATTATTTATCTGATGAAGGCCGAAGGCCAAAGCGTTATATTAAACTACCAGAACAGTTAAAAGTTTGTCATCCACTTTTTACCCAAGTATTCACCTACAAATTCAAGTGGAGACATTGTATCCATCAGGATCCTTTTGCTGCGAGTCCATCAATTGGTAAACCTCCTTTATTCAGTCTATAATCCGATCCGATGATGGCTCGGTTCACCTACAACCTGCTAAACACTTGGAACAAACTCACAAGAATGAGACACCACAACCGTTTTCTAATTTTAGTTTGTTTAGTTCACTCCAAGTGTTTTAGTACACCTTGTAAATCGAGTCACCGAAGAAGGGCAAGGAGGCTGAAATGTTTGACGTGTAATAAAGTTTTTATGGATCAGTAAGAATTTGGGAAGCCTCTCCTCTTCAATTCTTCAATATACTTGCACATTGAGAAGGCCACCATCCAGTATCCGCAAGGATCCTTTAAACTTGTAGCCATCATCATTCGAAAGCCAACCATTTCAATTCCATTATACACATCCCTCAATTGGTTGCCTGTGAATCGTGCTACCGATCCCATGATGCCTCGGACCAGCTACAACCTGCTAACACTTGGAACAAACTCACAGAGGATGGAGCGACCAAGATTATCTACACTAGTTTCTTTGGAGATACATGTACAACCAGCACCAGCAAAAAACAGTCTTACTAATGATGTCCATTCTCGTGACACATATTCAGCTGATACCTGTGGCACACATAATCATACCACTACATGCACTGCAGTTGACCTCAACACAACCACTCAAAGCAAACAAGAATCAGTTGATCCTGATATTGGTGAGGATCTACATGACCAAGAAGTCGAGCTGCTGCAGAAGAAGTTATTGAGTAAGCCCAGATCTCAGTGATTTCACAGAATTCTCATTATCCATCTACATCTACAAGCATTTTATTAAAGTCTCAAAATCATATTTCACAACAACCTTGGAGAAAAAGGATACTCCATCAGGGCAAGTTCAGCCAAAGTCCCAGACAGAAAGTCTCCATACATCACAAGATGAATAAGTTCCTGAATCAGAACCAACAATACAAGAACACTACAAACTCGCCTTGGGAACACATTACACATCATACTTAACCAAACGCCAGACGTGGAAAAACTTAACAAGAAACACCATCAACTGAAATGCTTGAAGAAACTAGAAGGGGTGCGAAATAAAAATGCAGAAGAGAGCTACAAGGATACACCTTGCTCCAATTGAAATCATTTATCAGGTTTAGCTTTTAATGTTGCAATATTTTTAGTTGTTGCGAACAGTACTTCAACTCTATTTCAGAGTCAAAATCATGTACAGTTCCAGCATTCTTGGTTTCTGCACAAGCCAACTCAACAATGTTTTTGTGCAGAGGACTGAAAGGCTTTGTCAGTGCCCATTTAAAATTGTAAATATTACTAGTATATCCTTGACATTTCATACTTAGTGTTCAATGAATAATCGAATGACCTTTACATAAGGGGTATGGATAGTAAAACTGAAACAAGCAGTGTGTGTAGGCGAGGTGAGGGGGGCTATAGGAGCATAAATTGGTCAAAAGGGTTTAAAGTGGACCAGCTAGTTGAGCTATTAAAGCTCAGCCAAAGTGACAGATACCTTTTTCCTAATTGTACAAATGTATTAAAATGATCCTGGCAGATGAACACTGCCTTACTGTCATGTAATTGTAAATACATTTCTTCCGAGCTATATATCTGGTGGTCAGACATATGGTGGAAATCAATTTACACATTATCAAATTATATCATAGACTGAAATTCTCATAGTTTATGCAAATCGTCAAAGACTCTTTTTATTGGAAATTATCATTCAATCTAATCCCATGCACGAGAGCTTCGGAATAAATCTCTATTGGTCACTGCCAAGTTATTTCAGAAAATTCAAAACATAAAAGTCTCAAAATACCATAAAGGTAGTAGACACCTATGATCTTCACTGAAAAGGTGTGTACATTGTCTTATAAATTAGATAGTATTATAAGATCACAACTATTCTGAGAACCACTGCAGAGAGTTTGTGATATCAACTGGAATGCTATTATGATCCCGAGAACCATTGCAGAGCCAACAGAACACTGCAGCACAGAACATCAAGCGTTTGCGATATCGACTGGAACGTTATTATCCCGAGAACCAATGCAGAGCCAACAGAACACTGCAGCACAGAACATCAAGCGTTTGTGATATTGACTGGAACGTTATTATGATCCCGAGAACCATGGCAGAACCAACAGAACACTGCAGAACAGAACATCAAGCATTTGTGATATCGACTGGGACGTTATTAGGATCCAGAGAACCATTTCAGAGCCAACAGAACACTGCACAACAGAACATCAAGCGTTTGTGATATCGACTGAAACATTATTATGGAATCAAGTGTTCCATATGTGATTTGCAACATTGTTTAAAGACATTTATAACATCAGGAGTCAGTTTGCAGAGCTTAAATACCTCAAAGAAAACTTGAAAGTGGGGGACCACTTGCAGTCTACACTCATTCACAAATGAGGCTCCCAAAACTTTGGAGCACACTCTCTGATGATATAAGAAAAGCAGAGAAACTACTGTCCTTTAAAGCAAATATTTAAAATTTCAATTTTATTGACTGAGACTATTACTATTTCATTCTACTTTTTACTATTTTTAGATAGATTGTGGGAAATTACTCATGTTGAAATAGAGGGAAGGGATGGGATAGGTATTATAACATTTTTAAAAAATTCAAATGTTTTTAATTTATATCAAATATATGTCTAAAGGTTAATGTCTATTGTTATTTTTTAGCATTCCGTTTTTATTTTGTATATTTGATGACTGAATAATAATCATCGGTAAAAACTAAAACATGTCTTGTCGATGTACAAACTGTTCCTTATTAAATAGACTGAAAACAATATTGTTATGGCAGGTGGAATACAAGACGTTCTTCAGTGAAGGGTCTGGAAAGACAAATGCCAAGAAAGGGCCAGGTAAGGCCCTAAAGAGACTTCCATGACAGAGAAGTGGAAGCTCATGCTGTGGCATCTTTCATGGAATATGCTAAGACCACACAAGGTACATGCTCTTTTGTACCTAAGTAACACTCTTGAGTACTAGGTTGTGTAGGCAATGTAAGAATGCTAGAGTTTTTACATTATGGACAACAAGAATATTATGGAAATATTTCAATAAAATTATTGTGAAACTACAAAATTGATAATACCATTGTCAGATTTAATTCCTCTCCATCTTGATTAGCTCCATGCATGTCTAGTCTCAAGTTTGGAAGTTCTTGTGGAAGCAAAACCACGAACCTATGCAAGGAATATTTTTGGAATAATAAAGAGAGCGAGGTTACATCTCAAGCAATTTGAAATCTGATGAACTTAAGCTGCGTTCACACTAGAACCGAAACATGTTTAGAGTAAACATGTTTAAACGAAACACGTTTCCCCAAAACATGTTTGTAATTGCATTGTTCACACTAGCTGCCCGTTTTAAGCACGTTTCATGCCTGGTTGTATAATTTATGCAGCTTTACGGAACACGCATAAAATCTTTATAATTACACTTAAA
>JAOBYG010111876.1:0-11095 GCA_025403545.1 Epizoanthus stellaris
TAGCAGTAGTAGTAGTAGTAGTAGTAGTAGTAGTAGTAGTAGTAGTAGTAGTAGTAGTAGTAGTAGTAGTAGTAGTATGCCCAAATTTTGAACGGCTTTTTACTCGGTATCGATTTTATGTTTTCCATTCTAGAACCTTCGCCCAAAGTAGAGAAAGCGATAGAATTCCTTCCGCCTTCAGCAACCACTGCAGCCGAAACAGTAATCGACCTTTACCCGCCCCAGTCTCCCACTCTGAAGGAACAAGAGCTTTCATCAGAGCAACCGTTCCGACTACGGCTGAACCCGCAGCACGAGGAGAACAGACTCACCTCCGCTGCACGCAATCTGATGAGCCTGCGATCCTCTGAACATAATGTCTCTGATGTGGTCAGCGCCCTACCCAGGCCCAACTCCGCTATTTCCATTCCTAGCAAGTGCAGGTAGGTATTCTGAATATTAAATCTAAACGTTTGAGTCTAAACGGGTTCATCGCGGATCGTAAGGAACAGGTGGTCGAAAGAGATTGCGTTGGAGTAACACGTAATTTGGACCTTTTGCTATGACTGTTCCTAAATTGCTTTCCTTAGCTGACTAGTGACAGGGTCTACTTTCTATTTAAAGATGTGAATTGCAAGTAAAGCAATCTCTGCATGGCCATACTTATGAAAATACGATGATACAGCCGTAACGATGCCCCTTTAACCAGAAGAACGAAGAACACGTCGTGCCGGCCGAACATTTGTGAAAACAATTCTGAACAATTTATAAGATGTTCAAAAGAACAGAATACTAGTACTTCGTCTTTCTCGGCCACTTGTACTGAGACGACTCCGTGTGCCGGCCGGGACGGTATTCTAACAGAGAATAAGAGATAACAGGACCGCTTGTCCTGAAAGGGTGTCTGACAACTTGGTTTACAGGAAAATTAGAAGTTTGGTATAATTGTGAATTCGTATCTATGGAAACCAAATTTATAATATTGGTTTAGATATCCGGTTATACGTCATGATTCTTGATGTGTGGTTGATTCTAACCACAATTTATTATAAGACTTGCAGAAAGGATACATGGTCCGTATCTCATTTTACTGGTAGCAAAGTACAATCATGGACAGTAGTTGTTGGTACCACCCACTCGAACCTTATAAAATACAAACACATTTCTTAGCTCATACTAAATACTCGTGAAATGATTTACATTCAATGTGCCCCCCCCCCCTAATATAATAGAACCATTACAATAATTATAAAGCCTTTATTTATATAGGGTAACACTAAGCTCTTTGGTATATTTTGAAATAAAATAAAGTAACCAACACTGAGTCGGGGGACGGGAGGAAATGGCTTGTCGTCCCAACAGTTTTGTCCATGAGTGTAGTATGCTTGGAAAAAAAGGGCAAAATAATAAATGGCTTAATAATAATAGATAGTGTGCTTAATAATGTTAAGCGAATGTAACTAATTACCCCCCCCCCCCTCCCCTCACACCATGTAAATAGCTACTGCACACCAGTGTTACGGTACATCAGTGTCACGATGATCAGTTTGCAGCACTCCAGCATTAGAATATACCTGTGTTACATCCTTAACTCAGCCAGCCACCCCGAACAACTAACGAATTTTTATGATTCCAATTCTTGCAGTCGGTACGTGTTGGTTGCTCGAGAGCAGAAGCCGACAGATCCAAAGGCAACTCCAATGGAGCAATCTCTTCTGATGTTGAGATTTCCCAAGTCACGTTCACGAAGAAGATATCAAAATCAAGAATCTAGGCCCAGGCCTCAATCTTCCCAGGATATCTATGCAGGAATCACGTGACATTGCTAAGGTTATTCAAGGTTATCAAACACGAACGCGATGAGGACGGCACTGTTAACAATAAGCATAACGAATGGACCCGTGCGTCGACAAATAAAACTCTGAAAATAGGACTACGGACCTGTTGTTGTTTTCAGACAGGTAATAAACAAACAAGAAATGAAGAAAATGCAAGCGTTTTGTACCCGCGGTAGTTAATCAAACGTGACGCGTGAGTTCGATTATGGAACATAATCTTCAATCCTTGGATATTAGTTTGTCATTGATTGTATTCGAATTTCGAACGTAATTTAACAAATATCCCTGTCACGTGCTCAATTGTTTTAATAATAATAATAATAATAATAATAATAATGATAATAATAATAAAATGTTTTAAGAGCATTCCACGTAGTCTCAACGTTTTCGGCCTCAAACCTAATCAAACAATCTACGTAGGTACAAATGGTGACAAGAATACTTTCGTGCTATCATGTTCTGTCAATGAACTAACGGAACGCAATCCTTGGAGTGGTATTTTTCCACCCCATCCCTCTCATGACAGGGGGCTTGCATCAACCTCCCTCCTTAATTTTCGCCACTTGGAACGAAACGTTGCATGTGAGTAGAGCGATTTAAAACCGATAATTTGATTAATTCTAATTCAAGGTTCGTATGCTTCCTGGAATATACTGGAAAGTCCTTGAAAGTCCTGGAACTTTGGTATTGATTCTTGGAAAAATGCCGTAAAATTTAAATATAAAATCTTTTTCTCCAGAATAAATGACTTTTTTAAAGTTGCAAACATATTTTAAGATTTTTAGAAAAAGATGCTTGAAATATTCCTGGAAAAATCCTGGAAAAAGCTGGAAAAGACTCCAGGAAAGTCCTGGAAATTTTGAGATATGAAAGTGGACGAACCCTGATAATTGCCGCAAATATATTCTAAATTACCTAATTTATGCAACAACCTTGGCTCACTTTTAGTCAAAGCGTGGAAAAGGCTAAATCGCCACCAACCGAACGTATATTAAATCAATCCAAACCAAAACCTCTGTGGAAATGTAGGTAATATATCTAAGTATTTGTATCAGTTATTCAATTAAAGTCTGTAACTGATGTCGATTAACGTTCTAGGAATATTTAGTTTGGAGCCGAAATTTAATAACTATAAATCCAGTAAGGAATAAAGTACACTAATTGTCTTTTCTTTTATAGTATTCAGACAACACATATAGTATTGTTTCAAAAGGACAACAGAATGTTGTTACCCCCTCTGTCTCGGGACGGGGGAGGGAGTTGGTCCAACGCCCCTCCCCCTCGCCGTTTTGCGAAATTTTGGCACGTTCCGATGCGTATCGAGCTCAAAGGCGGGTAGATTGGAGATTGACGTTATCGGCTAAAATGGGAAAGCGCAAGGACGAAAGAATCTGACAGGGGGGGTTGATGCACCTCCTCCTGAGAGAGAGGGTTAAGTTTGATTGCGTTTCAATTCGGTTCGATGAGACAGAATCACAGTTCTGCTGCTGTGTTCTCTTGACACCTCTTAATGCAAATGAACTGATTTTGAATTTTTTACCATGATGCATACCGATCATAGTGCACACACCGCCGGATTATGTCAGCCAGGTTTAATTTTTTTATTAACAGCGCTTCGGGAACAACAAATGGCGGGCACAAGAAACGACACTACATGTTCACGTAGGATTATCCATCCGGCAAACCATCCAACGTCATCGACAGTTCAAAGGTAGCTTCGCGTCGGTACAGTTCACAAGTCGTATTGTGCAATTCTGCAGAGCATAACTGTAATTGGCAGTGGGGTCCATCAGTTTCTCGTTCGTGAGACATAAAACGTCATCTTCAATGCAAACAATATTTCTAAGAGGAAACGTTGCCCATGCATATCATTCTAAAAATAGTTTGCCGAATACAGTCGTTGTGTTACTGCGGGTTTTGTACTTTAAGTTTTAGTTTTAGTGATATGTCATAATATGTTGTAACGTATACAGCACAAGTTTCTTATCAACTTCTTGTCTGTACGATATAATTGATCAAATGTAGCTATTAGCTACAAATGGATCACAGAAACTGCGTTTGTTAGTGAATGGCAGAGTTATAAGACAAAATATATCGGCCTGATGAGGTGCGGCTTTAGAATATCAACAGTATATATTACAATTTATTGCGTCAGTCAGATGATTTCTGCTGATCCAGCTGTTCCGTGTTGAGAGATGATCTGACGACCATTTGTGTACACTAGCTTTGACCAAAGAATCGCAGAATGGCTGCTGAATACCGAATTAGGGTTCTGGGAGATTTGGATCGTCAATGTCTTGAACATGATGGATATCAATTACGTCGATCACTTAAAATGATCGTAACTCGTTTTCTCGAGAAACGGCTGAATTGCTGCAATCTTTTCAAGTGGCTTGATCTTGCTGATCGTTATCGATTCTACGAACTCTTTCAATTTATCGAAGGTCTTGTTGCCCAACATTTTGTACACTTAAGAGTTCAACCGAGCAGTTTCTGGTAATTGACGAGAAGCTTATGGCTATGCGGTGGATCGTTCGTAATGAGAAGATCGTGAGCAGTGAAGCGTGTTTACTGGAAGCGCTGATTAGATGGTGCACACACGATACAAGCAACAGAGAAGATAGCTTTACAAAATTGTGCTCATTTATCAAACTGGAAAACATCTAGAATGAATACCTGAGACGTGTGATGAAGAAGGAAAACCTGTACAAAGTACTACCAGAAATGAAATTCTTTAGGGAAAAACAGAAGAAAAGAGAACTTCGAGAAATAGAAGGTGAGGTTGAAATGGCAGTGAAATGTGCCAATGTTGCCGTCGTTATTGATACGTTGCTTGCAACCCTTCTTGGAAATTGAAACTTCAATAGGCGTGAAATTAAAGCAGTCTGGATGTTGTTGCGAGCAAGTGTTTTACGAAACGATGTGTATGGGTCTTCCGGTTGTAACGAGATGTACACAGTACAAGTGCAGTGCCATACTTCTTATTCTGCATTGACTTGTCTGATGGATCATACTGTCTTAGAGCAAAACTTGAAACTGTCAACGACTTTGATGGCATTACAAGACTTACAATTAGAGAACGATTTATTCTTCATCGAGCGGGCAGTTATCTCTACTTTGTTAGACCTGGAGTTTGTGGTAGAACCCTTCTCGATCGATACGACACTCGAAGTTCAGGTCACTGGGAATCGCTGACTCCACCAAGCAAAAATTATAACCTACATTGCTCGATAGTTTCTTATGGAATACAAAACATCTATATATTCACCTGCTATAAGCACGGTGAAAAATATGATCTATTCACAGACACATGGGGATCCATAGCACCTATGCCTAGAGATGGATTGGTATTATCCGAGATGTTGCCTTAACGGGTCAAAGCTGTTGTGTATCAGAGACAGATAATGTTCGTTCATGTGGGAGCTGGTTCGGATACACGATCGTATTTCACACAGTTGATCTACTCAGTAGTTGCTGATGAATGGCAAACCATCGAACTGACGTCGCTTGACCCTTTGATGTACACCCACCAGTTACTTTCCCTTGATCAGTATACGCTTGCTTATTGTTCGCGACGCGGATCAGGCACATTATATGAATTAAGGGAAAAGGGTACAGCGAAGAAGGTACTTTTTGCTTATGACAGTAGCAAAGGACTAATTTTTACCACTGCACTAAGCAGAGGAGCCGTCAATGCTGCTTGTAAGAAAGTACTGCCTGTTCAGGAGGGGTGAAATAATTTACTGATATTGTCTTTAAGTTTATGAAATATGAATTGTTCCAAGTTGTTAACAAGAATATGTATATATTTCAGAGCAGCCTGCAACTTGTCTTTAGTGGAACAAGTTGATGATACATTCTCAAACAAAACCAGGTCTAGAGAAGATGGGTAATTGTACGGCCAAACACGGTCTTTGTAAGAAACTTCGCCATGACAGTGGGCATAGACCCCTGGGAATAGACCATTTCACAGTTCTATAAAAGTTAGCCAAGCTGAGGACAAGGTTGACCTTGCACCGTTAGCCGGCCTCGCACGGTGCGATTTGCTGCGATACGACACGCCAATATTTAATGCAACAAACGTGTACAATCGCAGAACACTACGATTTTCTGCGATTTCTTAATAAGATTTGCCCAGATCGTATTCCAATCGGTGCAGGAAAATGGTGACCGTACAAGATGCGCAGGCGCAAAGGTTACGAATACCTACGATTGTCTGCGATTTGCTATTATACGGCATCGAAATTAATGTGATGCGACAAGATATATCGAGATACGATTGGAATTTTTTTTGATCATGTCCAAAACATGACGATACGACATGATTACCTGCGCTACGGAATTCGTATGGAATCTTAGCTTATTGTGTCGCAGTTTAATAGCATAATAGAACTGATATGCATATCAAAAGGAGGAGGGTTTATATCAATACCTACTCAATCTTAGCCTCGATGTCAAGTAAAAAGGTATATTGGAGCAATATCTGAGGGCATTGTTTTTACCAAACAATTCAAGTTCAAGTCGAGGGTGTAATCAGCATTAGAAGTAGGTATTGCTCTCGAGGTTATTACATAATATGTGACTTTACGCTAGGCTCCTAAGTAAGACTTAGGAGCAACTAAGTTTTACTTAGCACGAAAAATGTGTGTAAAGGCCTAAGTAAAAAATTGAGACATTTTTCTTAGCATATCATCAACGTCAGCAAATTAAAGGGATTCAAGTAAAACTCAAGTAAAGACAAAACCTGACTTGGGGAATTTTAAACAAAATACAAAAACCCAATTAAATCTGACAAGTTTCATCTATTGTGAGAATCTTACAAAGAGCGTAATAAAATCTGACAAGTTTCGTCTATTAAAATTATTCTGAAGTGCGTGGAGCGAAATAAACTGCACTGTGTTCCGTTGAACCTGTTAATTCTTGAAACCTGCCAATTCCTTATTAGCTTAAGTAAACATGGGTATCTATCTATATTTATCTGTGTGTAAAGTGCTAAGAAAATAAATTTTACTTGACTTGAAATTTTGCTTAGCAATCTTGGGATCTAGTGTAAAGTCGCCTATTAACCCCTGTAGGTCATTTTTCAATCAATCAATTTATTTATTTATTAGGTTAATGAATTAATTACAGTAAACTGCACTTGCTCGCAAGTATAGCAGAAGCTAATCGAGGCAGGCAACCTTTTTATTGCTCAATCTTAGCATGTATCGTAATTATTCGATTTAATGATTCGATGTAATTTTGGAATCTAAATCGGACACAGGAAGCTCATAAAGGATAAGACGCCATGTTTGTTGAATGAGAAACATTCAGGATTTAAGGGAAACCGTCTCATGGCTCGTCCTGGTCATCACAACACCGTTCACACAACTGTCGTAGCCTTTTATATTGCCTGCAGGACGTAAATCAGAGCTCAATAAAGAATTAATCAGTTATTATTTGATGTAATAAAGTTTCCAACGCTTCTTATGAGTGGTAGTGTTTCCAAGAAGTTGCTTTCCCTCCCTTGCTGAATGTTCCGCCTACATCGTGTGTACTTTGCAGCTCTGGTGTACGTCTTTATAGACTTTATACAATGATCGTGCGTGGTACTGAATATTTCTTGGTACCAAACACTTCTGCTTCAGAGTTCCTTGATCGGCAGTTGCCACAAAGCACAATCGTACCGGTTGGTACAATTTCTGCGGTGTAGAGTTTCGATTGAAATTGAAGGATTTAGTGTTGTCGCAGTGTCAGTTATTATTACTTCAGTCTCGGCCTCTGAGCAAGGACTATATTCTGACTCAAAAATATGTTATGATGTTCTGTTTCAGGACAGGACTCTTGACTCCTCAGAGCGTGAAGAAGTGCCAATTTCCGGTAGAAGGGCAGGTAAGGTTTTTGCCCTTCCATTTCATAAAAATGCTCGAAAGCTCGCTAAATTCCTTTTTATATTGAATTGAGCACAACGAGACGAGTTAGTTGAGTTGCGAACAGGTCACGCGAACAGTAGGGCACCAGTGACGTAACTGGTCGAGCTCGGCTCCAGTCCTTTCCAAGATGACGGAAATGAAAGTCGTTTTGCTCGAAATGAATGTCTTGGTACGGAAAAACAAAAGCGATGAGAGGTAAAAATATGTATTTTCTTAAATAATACTTCAATACTGCAAAATATCATTTTTGAGCGTACTTTCCTTTTAAGAAGCAAGTTAAAACCAGCTGTACTTTATTACAATGTTTATTATACTGATGTTCAGATAAAAATAATCAATATTACCTGCTCATAAGGTGAACTGCAAAGGAGAAACATTTTCCAACAAAACAACTGACACGACCACAACTTTGGTGATGGACTCCAATCTGTCTGGTTTTTGCTTCTTTTTGGTCCAGAAAGGCCAGACTTCTTATTTGTACGGAAAAGGAAGATTCGGGTCACGATTCAGCTTTTTATTCAATTGCAATAAAACGAAATGCCCATAGTTAGAAAATCAAACTACAGCGTGCGTCACCCATACATACTTTCTATGTAATCGATGAAAACAGCGAAAAGATATGATGTTTTCACAAACGAATGGAAGTCGTTGTCGCCAGTACCAGATAGTGTACCCTTGTGGTATTACAAGGCAGCTGTTCTCGTAGAAGAGATAGTGGTCATTTGTTACGATATTCGTCCCGTATGTTATAAATATGCATCTTTAATCTATTCGCCACTAACTGATAAATGGCAAATTATCAGCATGACCTGTTCTAATTGTAAATATCAAGGCCGTCACGAAGTTCACTCGGTTGACGTTTTAGAAGATCGGTTGCTGGCACTTGGTGAAAACACTTTTTCTTGCGCCATTAACTCTGATTCAGGTCAAGCCGCTTTCTATCAGTTATCACCGGGAAAATGCTCAAAGAAAACGTTGATATTCGAGGTTAAGAACTTTGTTCCTCCATATCAGCGCATTTCCAATAATAATTCTTATTCAGCCGTTGCACTAAGCAGAGGAGCAGTGGATGTGGTTCGTAAGAGAGCAGAACCTGTTCACCGTTTCGGCATACGGAATTATTACCGTCTATCCTCTAACTGTATTAGTACATAATGAAGCAGTAAAACTCCATGAAAATAAAAGAACTGTCAACTTTAAATTTTCTGTATGTGTCTAAAATACGTACGTAGACAAATATTACAGTAAACGGTTGGGTTGAGTCTCTCGTCTGGTGCCGAAGGGAATTGAAACGAAATTAAAAGAAACGAGATGTGTTTATGGTAGCTGAAGTACAGATAAAAGTTAATGGAAGTGCTATACTAGTTTAGGTACCCTAGCTAGATTTACTTTTTAGTGATTCTAGGGCACCCGTACATTTAATATCGCAACTCTTTATACTATGAATCTGTAAAAAACAAAGTACAAATAAAGATGTTGTTGTTGTTGTTGTTGTTGTTGTTTAGAAATAAAGGTTCGTCGTAACAGTTTTTGCTTCAAGGTCTGTCCACCGCTTTTAGATAATTTTGTATATACATTTTATATATAAACAACACTAAGTGAATATTGACAATTATTATATACATCTAGCTGGGTAACATAAAAGGGGTCTCTCCACACTCTATCTGACGTCGCTGCTTCAAGACCAACGTGACGGTGCAGTACACCCCACTCTATTGTTTGTGAACTCACGAGACCTCTTTTTTGATAAAGGCTAGACATACTCACTGTATAATGGCAATGGAGCTCTCTGATTGGTGCCTGTACTACTAGGATATCAGTTTATATCCTATTAGTAGAGAATTCAAAATGGCCGAAGGATTTTACGGCGACACAAGCGAGGAAGATTTATTAATAAAACAATACTCCAAACCTCTAATAAAGCAATCACGTATGGCATTAAGATTTTTGAAGGCAAATTACAACAAAATGGAGATATAAAAGTATCTTACAAGTAGTTTGGTGTTGAGCAAGAAAGCGCCGATTGACCAACATTGTCAGTTCATACTCACTGCAAAACAACAAAGGGTTCAGTTTCAATAGCTGTTCATCTTACTTTTGCAGATGCAAGTTCTGTGTTAAATACCTTTAACTTATTAAAGAAACACTAAGTCATCACTAGCAATAAATGGGATCGTACAGCAACCGCCGGTTCATTCATCCAGCTACAAAATGCCGGCCATGATGACATCTTCAAAGGAAGACTGAAAGAGAACAAGTTTTGTCCGTCGCTGCAATCATCTGCTACTGTTAGTAAACAGTGAAGGTGGATCAGGAATCCAGACTCAGTCAATTGGCGTCAACAAAGTATAACACACATTTGATAGTCCAAGTCGAACGCCAACTTTCACAACTGCCAACGTGCAGATTTCACTTTTAAGAATTAAAATTATTCCTTCAGGTTGGCTCTGGATTCTCACAAATCACTGCCTTTCAGAACTTGTTCGGGCTATTTGAGACTCTGTTGTTTACGTTTGAATATATTCCAAGTCCATTCCAAGTGCTTGTTCACTATGTTTTATAAGACTTCGAAACGGCTTTTCTGAATGATATCTGAACATATTTCGTCACTACCGCCTGCGTAAGTACAGTTGTTCACATGGTTCAGTCAGTTTCACTCGATTACACACTGAGCTAGCAGAAGTGATGAGAAATGTTTGCCGTTTTCCAGTATTTCGTTGCAAAAAATATTTATCAAGCATTGTAATGAATTATGTTAACTTTATATCCAATATATGTGTACAATATATATAATAAAACAATTATTCCACTCACTCTCGTCGTAACGAGTTGATAGCCAACTCGGCGCTGCGCGCCTCGTTATCTGGAATGGACACCGTTTGGAGCCTGACCGGCTTTCGAAGATCTTGCCGTCTGATTCATCCTCCGGGTCTTGCAGCATTTCTTGATGGTTCTTGCTGGCCAACACAGCTCCAGGTTGTCCGCGATTCAACTCGAAATACTTTTCTCCGCTTGGGGTTTCCCATTTGATGAGCATGTATTTCTTCATCGTCTGCTGGTTTTCTCGACCTCTTCTTCCCGAGGAACAAGGAAATTAAAAACCAAGCAGTTTTATATGTTTCTGAATTCCCTCCGAGGTAAGTTTGTTGAATAACATGACATTATTGGAGGAACTCGATCCTTCTCTTGGTTCAAGCTCGACTATGTTTCAGTCATTTATTTCATAATCATTTTTTTTGCGTGGCGTATAATACTTGTTACCCTGCTAACAGAGCTTTCTTTTACCCGCTCGATGAACGCGAAAGAAAGGCTCTGCCGAAATCGTGTCGTTTTTCTGTTGAGCATGCGCGAAGTTTCTCCCAGAAT
>JAOBYG010111987.1:0-11093 GCA_025403545.1 Epizoanthus stellaris
CGACTGACCGAGTTAAGAATACTGCTTCGTCTAGTCTGGCCTCTACGATTCATCCTCGATTTTTGCAGAAGAGAATCGCCAGAACTGTACTTATCAATATGTAGTTTGTTTCTCAAATCACAGACGATTTAGAGCCTATTTTGATGGTCAGAAAAGTCTGCATCTCTCCTAATTCAAACCCAAAAGTGCAAACCAAAACAAATGGAAGTAAGCCCAACAGGCCTACTTGACGTCATTTCTCTCAGCCAATCAGCCGTTTTTAAGCCCTGTCCGCTGCAGCTCTGTAGCCATAAGAGCTGGCATCCAAGAAGACGTGGATTTGCCTTGATGTGACTGTTCCAATCCTGGTGGTTTGATGCAGCAGTTAACCTTCAACTACTCGAGTATGGCAACTCACTTCACCACTTAGGCCATCGAATCTTCTGTTCCTCTGGGATTTCGTTGTCCCACCTGAGATTATTGTATCGACACAAGTCCTGCAGCAGTTTCTTTGCCGGAAGTGTACTGTGTAGTGTGACTGCAGTGCCTTTGTTTTGCACAGATTGTAAGCAGTCATCCACGTAGAAGTTGCGCCATATCGTTTCTGCTGCTAGTGGGTCAAAGCATTGCTCATTGTCTTTGGATGCTTGCTTTAGTGTGAAATTGGAGCAGCTTGGTGACAAAGTGGCTCCGAAGAGATGCACGTTCATCTGGTACTCGCGTCTCTCACCATCCAAGTCACCATTTGGCCACCAGAGAAATTGAATATAATTGTGTTGCTCCTCTGGAACTTGAACTTAATAAAACATAGCATCGATATCGGCCATGAAGGTGACCGGCTCTTTTCTGAAATGACTAAGCACTCCCACCAGCGAGTTAGTAAGATCTGGTCCTTGGATCAACTGCTCATTCAATGATGTACCTCCGAAACGGGCACTACAATAAAAAAAACTACACGTATCTTCTCTGGCTTTCTCAAGTGGTACTCTCTCTGAGGTGTGGAATGTACAATTTCTTCCCGGCCTCGGTGGCTAGCTTGTCTTCTGGTACTTGTTGAGCATAGCCTTTTGTGATGATATCTTTCATAAAGGTAGTGTAATCATGCCGATAGCCCTCATCGCACAGCGTCATTGTCTTCTGCCAATTTGCTCGTTTAACAGCTTGTTCTCTGTTATTCGGCATAGCAACATCTTGTCTTTAAAGGGGAGCAGTAGTATGTAGTGACTGTCAGCATATCGGACATTATCCTTAGCCATTCTTAGAAACTGTTTGTCCTCCTGGGAGTACACTCACTCATCGGGACCAGCCTTACAATATAATCATTAAAGTCCATTTCGAACATACTCTGAATAGATAGCGGCAGTGAAACTTCCTCGACCATCTAGACCTCTCGGACTGTAATTCTATGGCTAATTACACAACTGGGATGGTGACCATTTCTCACCTGTAGGGGTCTGCTCAGAGTCCAACCGTGTAAGGACCTTCACTTCCACTCGGCACCAGTTCCAATGGTTCCAGTGGCACTGGGCAGTTGATACTGATTAGTAGGCCAACTTATAAATCAGATCTGAATGCAGGAATCTTTTTCGCATCTTCATGGAGATGTTCCCACTAGCTGACAGCTTCCAGGGTAGGGATCTGTTGCTCGTTCACTGGTATCTCATACTGAGTGTAGGCTGTAGGTATTTCTACCGGATTGTTCCTTTCATTGTCTGTAACAGTCAAGACAGTGACACTGTCCATGCAATTCTGCCCGTGCATTGTCCGGCGTTGTAACCTTGTTTTCTCAACCTGTGCACCTATCTGTTCTCTCAGGTTTTCTATCACGAAACAACCACCACTTCCATTGCCATAGTACGTGCAGAATGACAGTGTCCTCTGTCTCTGTTGTACTACACGACAATTCTGGTAGGTCAACGCAACCGTTGTTCACCTTCGTTACTCTCTTGTCAGGATTAGGAGGTGGGTTGTTCTCCTGTTTTCTGTCTAGCTTTTAGCCCTCGATGTGCAGTGCTGATGGGTGAGGCTTTTGGCATTTGTTGTATGTGCTCTTTTTGGTGCATCCTTTCGAAACATGATCATCGCCGTAGCAAGCAAAGCATATTCGTTTTTCTTTGAGAAACGTTTTCTTCTTTTCGATTGACTTTTTAGCGAATTGTTTGCAATGGGTGACCAGTAGATGACCTTGTTGATGTAGGCCACCGTACTCCTTTTGGAGTTTGTCTTCCGGCACCATTAGTAAGCAGCCCTCCATTAGATCCTTAAGCTCGCCCTGCAGGTGCTGTTTAAATAACATAGTTGGTTGGCACTAGATTCTGTTCTAGCCCGAATACGGGTGTCAAATGCCATTATTACTGCCTTGTACTATATAGAATCTCGTTTGAATTTCAGCATGGCGACCCTTAGTAGGTGTAAGTAGTGCTAAGAAGGCCTTAGTACGTAGGTGTACGTAGGCTAAGTACTGTGTAGTGCTATGTTGGTGTAGGTAGTGCTAAATAGACCCTTAGTATGGCTAAGTAGTGCAGAGTATTGCTATATAGGTGTTAGTTGGTGTAAGTACCCTTTAGAATACTGTAATTTATTACTAACTGTAGTGCAGTTATGGCATTCTCACATGAAGTATATACCAAAAGGGGCGAATCCAACCATAGACAGACAATCCAAACTTTTCGTTGCCTGTGACATTTTGTGTAATTTTACACGCTTCTTTGATCTCATACATTTGCTGGAATTTGTAACAGCTGATTTGGGTTTGATTTGAGTGATCGAGAGAAATCGTTTTGGAGGGCGTCAGCAGCGAGGGAGGAATGAACCATTCCAAAACCCCACTAAATCACTCAAGATCACACACATGATGCAAACTAAGTGAACTTTATTTATCTGACCTTCAACATTTTGTGTTTTGGGGAACACAGGATGCAAACTGTAGTGTTTATATATGGAGGATTTGACTCAATCACTGAAAATCAGCCGTTACAAATTATAGCAAATGTATGAGATCAAACAAGTGTGTAGAATAGCTCACTTTCGATATATTAAAATTCAGCCTGAAACAATAGACACCACTACGAGGCTCTGGGGAATAAACAACAAACCCCATTGTTTATTCCCCAGAGCCTCGTACTGATGTCTATTGTTTCAGGTTGAATTTTAATATATCGAAAGTGGGCTATTGGGGCAACGGATATAGTAATTGATATTTAGTGATGGCGAGTGATAGTAAATGAGCATAGGTGATGGCAATGGGACTAGGGGCAAGTAAAGGTAGCGAAGCTCAATCTTGCGGCTCAACTGTTATACACGTGTTACCCTCCATTTACTATCATTCACCATCATGAGCCATATACAATTGCGGGAAATTACTATCTGAGTTGCCTGCGGAGGAGGCTATTTAAAATGTTTTTTTCCTGCATTTTGAGACAATGCCAAGGTACATGTAATCCTGTTTCTACTGTCCGTACCTGAAAAGCTTTGTTAACCAGTGGGAAACATCAGACTTGATGCAAGCTGAGAGCTTTCTTATCCATTTTTCATCCAGCAATGAAAGATAGGAAGCAAGTGACTGAGCCTGAATGCTCGTATGCATCTCCAGGTCTGGCTGATACACGTATCTGGATGAGTAAGTTTGTTAGAATATGTAGTCAACATATGCGCAGAGTCAACTTATGCGTAGAGCAAGCAGCAGAATGTACATAATGAGAGTATGTAACTACTATGGCTTCTCTACAGAACAGTTAGACATGCTTTTTCACAGCTTAATCATCTCTCTATTCTTATACGGTGTTGAAGTGTGGGGCCGTGCTGGATACACAAAGTATCTCTCCCAAATAATTTGGTTATGCATTAAAACGTACATCCATTGTAGACATTATTAGAGAAAGAGACAGAAGCTTTGGGACAGGATTTCTAAAAATGACTACAACGCCTTGAATGAACTCTTACCATGCAAATGGACGAGATGCCTGTGCCCACGCGGCCATAACTACAGGCTACCAAAATTACACACTGAGCACTTCAAATGCTCTTTTATCAACCAATATATTTAACTTTGTTTAGCTTACTTAGATTGTAGATAGTATAATTATATTGTAAATATTTTCTATATACAAATTTTAACTTTTATCGATTATTGCAAGCCCAAACGTGTGTTTTGAGTATTCAATAAAGACCATTATTTTTATTATTATTATTATTATTATTATTATTATTATTTTAATATTTATCTTGTGTTTTTATTTATATAGCATTCCAAGGTCATTCTGGACTTTAGTGTGCAAGCTCTAATATTTTCTTAACTTAATTATTCTTTCCAGGGAACCCTAAAACAAATTACAGTGGAAAATCTTGAAAAATATGTCATAAAAGATGTAAGTACATTTTAAGCACATATTTTAAACACATATTTGTGTTTAACTAGCTATAGGTGAAAGTGACACATTTTTTTAAAACACTAATATTCTATTCTTACAATAATGTTTCTTTGCACAGTCCAAGTTACCAAAGCTCCTTGACAGGTTAGTAAAACACTTCTGATACTGGAAATTATAACTGATGTTCTTCATGACTGTACCATTTTGAAAAGAGCAGTTGTAGCTTTGGATTGTATGACATTAGTGGAAGATTACCAGGGTTCCTGCAGACCCTCGAAACATATTTTTTTATTTCTGCTTTCTTAAGTCCTTTAAAACGTCTTGAATTTGTCAGAACTGCTGCTTTAGGTCTTAAAAGGACTTAACATTCACCTCAAGTTGAATTCATATTTTAAAAGATTATGTTTTGCAAGTAGCTTTGTTCAACGTTTTGCTCAGTTAATCGAGTCCTGTTTCTCAGAAAAAAAATAGGTCTTAAATTTTATAATTTCTGATCTTAAAATGGCTGTCTTTCCACTAGATTCAAATTTTACTAAGTAACTTTTTAAGTCAAGTATTTTTTTTTCTACTTAACTGATAAGTCTCTTTACACTATAGACTTGACGGGTTTCATTTTGCACTTAATAAGCAACTTAGACCGGAGGGAGTGTTGACAGCTTGACAGCTTGACAGCTTGACAGCTTGCTAAACAGCACGTACCGAAAAATAAAAATAAATTCCCGCGGAGTTCCCGGGATCTGGAACAAAACAATCGTCTGGTTGCCTTTCTTAAATCATTTCGCAAACATGGAGAGAAGAAAGCTTTTAACCATCGTTGCAATGTTTTTTATTCTTGCTTTGCAAAGACAACAGAATCTAACTGTTCAGCGTCAGCTATCAGCTGTGAGAGAGCAAATGTACATGGATTTTTCATCTGAGATCGACATGCTTCTTTTGATAACTTGTGTACTGTACAGACGTCGTCTTCGACATCAGCGTGAAAATGGTTTTGGACGGCGTAGAGCTTGGGCCTGGCCAAGGCCGCAGAACTGGTTTGCAGTGCTACTGGCCTCACCACAAATGGATCATATGTGGAAGCCGAACTTTCGAATGACACGGGCAACCTTTGAACAGCTATGCGACATTTTACGGGCCAACCTGACCAAGCAAGACACCAGAATGCGCAAAGCCTGGCCAGTTGAGTGGCGTGTTGCAGTTGCAATCTGGCGCCTTGCCACCGGGGAAACGTACAGGTCATCAGGGCTTCAGTTTGGTATGGGCGAAGCCACTGCTTTTAAGTGCTGTGTGGAGTTTGAAACTGTACTAGGAAATTTGAAAAACAAATATATACGATTCCCATATTATGGCGGTGAAGTGCAAGAAGCTATGGATCGATTTGAAGAGTTGTATAACTTTCCCCAGATTGTAGGGGCTATTGATGGCAGCCACATAGAAATTAAGGCACCCCCAGTAAACCACGAGGATTACTTCAATCGAAAACAGTTTTACAGCATTGTGTTACAGGGAATTGTTGACAGTGACTTGTTGTTTAGACATGTGGCGGTCGGCTACCCGGGCAGTGTACACGATTCAAGGGTACTGCAATGCAGTGGCGTGCGAGATTTGGCTGATGACGGAACAATTCTTAAGTCCCCAACTAAAATTATCCAAGGCGAGGAAGTAAGACCCATGCTTGTTGGCGATAGCGCGTACCCGCTTTCAAGTTGGCTGATAAAACCATTTCCACATCGGGCGAATCTTTTGCAACACGAAAAGAAGTTCAATCAAAAACTCAGTGCCATGAGAGCGGTAGTTGAGCGAGCTTTTGGACTACTGAAAGGGAGATGGCGAATCACGGCTAAGAAAAATGAGCAGTATTATACAACAGTTAAACGCACAGTAACTGCTGCATGTGTCCTGCACAATTTTTGTTTACTGCAAGGGGACAGTTACGATGATTACGACATGGCGAACAACAATGATGAAGATGGCAACGACGACGATCAGGGAGTGGCTGTGGGTGTGGGTGGAGATGAAACAAGAGAACTGATTTTGAACTACATGATTGAGGAAGAGTTCATTTAATTTTATAACGCACGTTATGAAATACATCTTGCAATAACAGTTTTTTTTGAAAAATCAGGTACTTAAGTCACTATATAGTGAATTGTTTTGTTCATTTTTCGATGATAGCTGTATGGCACTAGTCACATTCCCTTACTAATGGTGTGACCACAATTGTTCTGTGCCTGATTATTTGTGCTATTAAATTGTAAAACAAAAAATCAAAAATCATAATTTATCATTATTTCATGGGATATTTTTTATTATACAGATTGTGGATTCGTTTTTGTTTTTTACAAATTACATACTGATTTCAAAAATATAATGATTCAAACACAAAAGCGGGATAATTTCACAAAGTACACATTACTCCATTGCGCTACTCCATACTCTGCTCGGCTGGAGTAATTTTAGTTATTTTTGGCCCAACAGAACAAGCCATATAGCCCGGGGGGAGGGGGGCAGAGATGGAGGGGGGAAACTCCCATACACAAGCTACAAGCGGACGTGCCGCCCTTCGTATGGTTTTTCGACCATCTGCTCATAAACAGGGTCTCAAATCCCGGTCTCAAATGCACAGATTTTCAAAGGTTTGTGATAAACCGGGTCTAAAAATCACACATTTTGGTGCAAAAATGACTGGAATTTGACCCGAATTCATTTTACATCATTTCCAATTTGCACACTTTTTATCACAAACAGGGTCAGTTTCAAGGTCCAGGCCGGCACCCCCTCCCCCCGACCTCCTACCCAAACTTAAGCCAAGTCCCCCACCCCACCGGGCCATATAGTAACAAAACAGATCAAAGCTTGTCATTCAAGCGAATACATGACTACTTCATGATCTCTTTAAACATGTCCTTCATTCCCTCCACCAACATTTTGGTTTGGGAGGCCTGACTCTCTAAAGCCTTCTCCTGCAGCTCCATGGTCCTTTCGAATCTCTCTTCCTGCTTTGTTAGGGCTTCTTTCCACATGCCACAAACTTGGGCCATGTAGGGATCATCTTCATCTTTAGCTGCAAGCTGGCGCTTTCTTTTCAGGCTTGCTTTTCCCTTCTTCGATCCCTTTGATCCAGAAGGTGTGGATCCTGGCGCTGGCGGGGAGGGGGTAGTTCCTGAAGTTTGGTCAGTCCCGCTCGTTGTCGGTGTGGCCTCAGGGGTGCAGACAGTTGCAATCTTCGCCAGGTTCGCATCTGGGCTATCTAGATCTCCGTCAATCGATGATTCGCCACCTTCCTTTTCGCTGCTGGGTACCGGGACCAAGGCCGTGGACTCTACCGACATTCTCTCTGGGTTGGAACCCTCCCGGCACCCAAGGACGTCGTCCACTTCATCAAAAAAAGCAAACTCGCCCTTAATCTTCTTAGCACCTTCTTCGCCAGTGGTGCACATCCTCGCCCTCTTCTGTCGGTACTCATACTCTAAGTTTTGTATGCGCTTCTTTAGCTTGTCAGCATCCTTCTCTACAGTGTCTACATTTCTGGTGCGGCACAACTTTTCAAAGTTAATTTTGATGGAGTTCCATATTTTTTTCTTATTTGCATTGCTGGACCCCTTGAGTTTAGCATAGCTCCCGCCCCACACTTCAATCAAAATACGTGTCTCCTCCACTCCCCAGCTTTTCCCACGCTTTCTACGCTTGGTGTCGGTACTTGATCCTTCAGGCATGTCAGGGTCGGACAATATAGAAGAACTTCCAGTCTCATATTTATTGAGAGGTAGGGGGCTTTGTGATCTAGGTACGGAACTTTGTGACATTCCCACATGCATAAGACTTGGGCTTGATGGTTGAATACTGGGATGCATCCGAAAATGGGGATGCACAGCTGGCAGCGGTCCATAACCAACTGCTGGATGAGAATTTGGATACTGACTCATGGGTGTGGCCCTTGCCCCGGCACCAGGAATAAAGTATCCCCTACGAAAACAGAACAATAAACAAAGGCAATTCAGTTGAGATGCAGTCAATTTTAAAAATTGTGTTAAATTTTCCTTATTTATTCTAATAAGCACCATAGCTTGTATGAGCATCCACCTCGCTGGGCACCTTGTACAAAAATGTAAATGGTGCGAATACCCGGCCTCGAATAAAATCTCACTCAAACCTAGAAAGTTCGGCTTGTATAGCCTTTATGCACCTATCAATGTTTAGCCCTGGAGGGGGGGGGGGGGCAAGGGGTGGTGATTTGACTTTTTGTCCAAGATTTTTGTCAATGACCACTCCCCCGGGCCAACATTTTTTGTCAAACACGCCAGACATTTACTGTATTTTATCCCCCTGGGGCAACCATTTTGTGTCAAATGCCCCTCCCAGGGGTAAAAAGATAATTGTCAAATGCCCGCCCCTTGCCCGCAAACCCCCCTCCCCACTCCCGGGCTGAACATTGATAGGTGCATTAGATGACATTTTTTATATCCAATCCAGATTGTCTGACATAAGAAATTTTAAAACAAGAAATTTTTACTGTTAATTTTTATATTATTTCATTGAAAGAAAATTTTAAAAAATGTTGTATACTTTGTTTTGCTTTTTGGTGAAATGTCTTTGTTGAATGAAATCAGTGAAAATTTTATTTCAAAAGCACCAAGCCTCCGACTCAGTAGCGCCCACCTTCTGGGTCAAAAAATAAAATAAGAGCCTTGGGCGCTTGTTCGAATCAAAATAAGAATTTTACGAAAATTTAGCAAATAAAGTACATAAACAGAGTGAGACTTTTTATCGTGACGCTGCGCAGATTTATATCACTGAAAAAAAGTATTTATAGTTATACAAACGGAAATGTTTGTGTTTCAAATACGTACTGTACACCGGGAGTACAATTATCGCACGTCACTGCAGATATCATGACCCTTTTGGCCAGTTTCATGACGAGAAAACCATCTCCGACGGGGAAACTCGAGCTTGACGAAATGAAATGTTTAGGTCGAAACGTTACTTCACTGCATAAATCAAAGAGAAATCTTGGTTGAAACAAAACTAGCTCGTTACGAAAAATAATCTATAAACTTGAACACGAGATTCCCTTCCGAGATGTAATGGGTTTCTCGTCTTTGAATTCGGCCTTCACTCCTTCAGATTAATCCAAGACAAATAAAAACGGCAATCCTCATAAAATGTATTAGTACTCACCCAGTTTCATTCAGAAGATAGTCCTGCTCGTGCTCTGCTTCATCCGATGCGTAGTACATTTTTACTTTCGATTTGTGCGCGAGAAATTACATGCATGTGCAAGATTGTGAAACCCAGCAGTAATTTGAGAAAAATCTACGTGTGCGCATGTGCGTGCGGTGTCCAGACAATTGCATTTTGATTGACAAGTCTGGCGCAAATTTGTTTACTTTACGAGATTTCGATCTAAAGTCAAGCGTAAGGATGGTCGCCAAGTATACTTAGCTCTCACTTTATTTCTTTCATGTTGCCGGCGTTAAGTAGATGTTAAGAAATTTTACTTAAAATTTTACTTAGGCCTTTACACACAACTTTTTTGCTAAGTAATACTTAGCGATCACTAAGTATGACTTAAGAGTCTAGTGGAAAGACAACCAATGTCTTTAAAAGGTCTTACATTTTATTATATAGAGGTGATAGCTGCAGGAACTATGTACAAGTACAAAGCCCAAAGATAATAAGAAAGTGTAGGGAGATAATATTTACTCTTACATTTGCCTCTTCCCAGTCAAGATCTTCTCCCACCCTCAAGCCTCTTATTGTCTTGGTAAAAATCGATCCTTTATTGGGAAATGTTGAGTGAACACTTGATAGAAATGTGATGTCATCCTAAGCTGAATCGATATCCTAATCCTAAAGTTGTTTTATTTGGCAATTCTTTTTCGAAAAGACTCAGAGAATTAAGGTTGCAGCTTTCAAAAGTTGGTAGAAACACTTCATGTGTCAAGCCTAGCTTGTAGCTTCGAATTCTGAAATAGATCATTATTCAGTATATATATATGTACCTAGGTATATAAGTTTACATGTAAGTACAGTTCTTCTGATATACAATGTATAATTTGTAGGGCTAAAAGAAAAAGTTTCCATGGAAATAAGTACTGTATATACTATGAATTTTGGATAATTATATATATTCATTCGTATTCACAGAAAATATTTTGTACTTAGGTCAATTAAATTTAATTGTAATGACTTGGGGATTGTAGCATTGTTCAAGCAAGTTCCATTTATAAATGGAAGTTGTTTTTCATTTTATACAGGATGCGTGAAAGAGGAAAGAAAACGTTCATTCTCACAAACAGTGGCTATTCGTACACAGATGTAAGTGCTTTTGAAATTAGTTTATAACACAAGATTTGAAAGCCATAGTCATGTTTTTAATGAAGCATTTCCCATTCTATCCATTGTTTCTTCCATACAAACATTGAAGAAATCATGCCAATATATGAAATTGTTGTTCACTTTGTGTTTCCAATACAGAAAATTATGGAATACTTGCTGAAGGTACCAAAGAAAGATGGGGTATGAATGTATATGTGCTGTTATTAATAAGATATTATTGCTGTCAATAGAAAATGATAATAGATTTTTTCACAGTCCCTACTTTGCTACATAGCATTGAGGCTAAGGTTGACTTGGCATTGATAAAAAAAACCTGTTTCTTATGATATGCATATCAGTTTTATTGTTATGCCCCGGGGGGGGGGGGGGTACTCCCATATATAACCTATACAGGGACGTGCCGCCCTT
>JAOBYG010112098.1:0-11092 GCA_025403545.1 Epizoanthus stellaris
CCAGTGGCTTTGCGACGCTCAATGAGGAAAGCACCAACAGCGAGTATGAGGAGCCAAGCATTCTCACCGAGGAACTTAACCACCTCGCCCGCGGCCCGGAACACGAAGCTCGCGATGGAGCCCAGGAGCCCGAGAAGTATGGCGCCCACTTTTTTGCCCAGAGCTTTGAGGCCGTTCCCCACGCTGCCAGCGACAGTTTTCAGTCCTTTCGTGAGGGCATTGATGATGACTCCGATAGTTGTTCCCACGGCGAGGGCGACCGCAACCACGGTGAAGCCGTGTTTCTTAAAGATCTCCTTCACACGATCTCGCAGAGACATGCCTTCCTCCAGTTGCTCTCTCTCCCTCTCGAGGGCGTCACGCCTCTCAACGCGCTCCCGGTTTCTTTCACGTGCTCGCTCCCGAGTGGAGCTGCTCTCGTTTTCGTTGTTGGCCACCTCAGTGTCTTTTGCGATGGTCCTGTCGATCTCAGCGATCTCTTCGTTTTTCTGTCGCACGAGTTCTTCGCGCGTCGGGCCAAGAGCATTCTGTATCTCCTTTGGGAGGGCTGGGTTAAGTTGCAGTTCTTTGGTGGCTACGTTTTTTGTGTACAGATAGTAAGACGGTTTTAAGCCCCCCGTTTTGCTGTAGTCTGCTACCAGGTCCACTGCACGCGCATTCGGGAATTGTTTCGTGAGAGCTTCCCAAGCCGCCTCTCGATTGGCACTCACGGTGAAAGAAGTCTCTGCCTCGCTACTTGGATCTCCCCCTTCGATGGGGGAGGTCTTTGCCTCGCCACTTGGCTCTCCCCCTTCGATGGGGGAGGTCTTTGCCTCGCCACTTGGCTCTCCCCCAGAGTTACGCGACATGTCCGTGAGGGGTACGTCTTCGCCGGCGGTGTGCGAAGCACTTGGCGTGCTGGTGGTAAACGGGTTAGAAAAGCCCTCGTCGTCGTCCCCTTCATCATGACCACCCCCGTAAATCAAACGGGTAGTCTCGTCAACGTCGGCCATCCTGCGTATTGAATTCCATATTAGACGTGTTCAACATGAGAAAATACAGACCATGTCCGTGAGTACTGAGCTCGATCCCCATCGCGCGAGGAAGACGCCAAGGGCTCTAAAAGCGAAGCGGACTCGCCATCGGGTTACGTTTAACCCCTCAAGAGCCTCCCCGTGAGAAACGCTGTATGTCACGGTGCCGCGTCTGGATAAAGGCGTTGTTATCGTCCCCGGTAGTTTGGGCCTCAGGTTCGATCTTGACGTGACTGGCGAAGCGAACAACTGCGTGGTCGATTATTTTTCCATCGCCCTTGTCGACCGATTAACCGTAAAGTTTGCCGGCGAGATTCTGCAGGACACCAATAGATTCGAATTCGACCTTTATCGTATCTTCGCCGATCTCTTCTTGCCAAAGAGACAGCGGCAAAGCATGATATTGGAAGGAATTCAGAGCACAGACCTAAACAAGCTCAAGTCAGGAGCAGGGAATGCCAAAAATGACATCTCTAGCCTCAATGCTCTCCACGCCGCGTACGGAAGCAAATACCGAATCCCACTCGATCACGAAATTCTGACTGATCACGGCGTGTTCTATCCCCGAGCGCTGACGGAGGCACTCACCTTCGAAATCTCGTTAGCCCCTGCTAGTCAGGTAGTCCAGGGCTTAGACCATACAAACCAGGCTATGAACTAACCAACATAGAGCTGGAGTACGAGGTGATACGGGATAACGACCTGGCCGAGAAAACAAGCAATGCCTACAAAAGCGGCAAGATGTTCTTCTACGATCACGTCACACTCTACGAGACGTTCAGTGGACTCGATAGTGAACCGGTGCATCAACGTGCCTAGGTGGTCAATGAAGGGGATCCTGCTGTTATTCGTAGAACCTTACACGGCTGGCACTCGCGACAGTGTAAAGTTCGTTGATCCCGACATCACCTCAGTTAAGGTTACAGTTAATGGAGCGCCAAACAAAATCTACAGCCAGGGTTTGGAACGAAATGACTTGTGGGAAGAGGCTGCACGGTATTTCGTCAAAGTGCCATACGAGACCGCAATCTACCCCTTTGACTTTTATACAACGAACCGGTTTGGCTTGGAGATTGACCTGCGCTCAGCTGAGGAAAATGCTTTGCACGGAAATGGCCTTAGACTGGTGAACACAAAAGGTGGGGTGCAGCTTGAGATAAAACGGACTCTAACGGGATCGGGCACTTTGAACTGTCACGTGTTTGTGATGAGTGACGCCCAACTCAATCTGTTGAATGGTCAGCTTGCGTCCGTACAGTACTGATGGATCCCAACAAGATCCCATTTAACGCCCTCATCGTGGGCCCTACGAATTTTGGAAAAACGAAGTATCTCGTCGACCTGCTCTACGGTCCCTTTAGAGGCAAGTTCGACTACATCGTTTTGATCTGTCCAACTTTCGTGCATAACAAGACGTACGGCGGATTTGCTGAAAATGATGACCGTGTTCGGCGCAAGATGCAGTAGATACACTTCTTCGCTCGCTGAGCGTGCTTTTTGAAGGAACTAACACCTTGCTGATAATCGACGATTGTGCCGCCTCCAAAGACGTAAAGGGGAGATCAAACCAGCTGGTGAGCTTAGCTTTTAGTGCTCGACACATTGGCATTAGTGTCTGGGTGGTGACCCAGCAGTTTACCAGCATTGCCAAACCCTACCGCGAGAACATAGCGGCTATCGTCCTCTTCTACACCCCTTCGACAAAAGACATGAAGGCGATATTTGAAAGTTATGCAGGAGAACTCTCGCTATTGGAGAAGAAAGAGCTCCTCACGAGCCTCAAGTCTCGGAAACATTCCCGCCTCGTCTTCAGTCTTAGACACCCCTACCACATCCAGTTAGAGCTACCGTCACCCGTTTCAGATATCTAGGTACATCGAACTCCGACAATGTCAAACACTAACGATCTCTTGGAAGATTTGTTCGCGGAACATGCTGACCAGTTGCAAGCAGTTCCGTCTTCTGCGGCTATGCCCCACAACACTGTCGGGCCCGCGGGCTCCACCACCAGCGCCAGCGACGATAGAGACCACAGGGAACAGTTGGCAATACTTGTTGCTTCAGGCAAAACCAAAGAGTTTATTGGAGCGCGCTTGACCCACGATGACGTGAAAAAGCTGAGCGACCATGAAGTTGTAAAATACTACAAGCGGTACCAAGCTGCTCTTGCTAGTCGTGTTACTGAGACTCTCGTCGACAGCTTCCTTAAACTCGCTTGCAAAGCTGTGGGAATGGCTGTGCCGATCGATAGCGCCGAAAAGTTACATGACGACCTGAAGGAAGACTACATCATTCAACAGGAATTGTCCTCTGCAGCAGGCATGCTTTCTCTTAAATGTGGACGGTTGATGGCGCTAGCCAGTGCAGTGCTTCATACCGTAAACCACGTCGTCATTCGGACAGAGCCAAACGGTGATTTGATTCGACTTGACTCGACTGCACAAGGTACAAGTGTAGATCCCGACGCAGTTGCGCAAGAACTACTGTACGTTGCAATAGCGGTCAGCCGCATGCGACAATTGAACCCAAGTTTTCCACCTGCTATGAACTCACTCACGAATGGAAGAGAAAGGAACAAGGGAAGAACCTGTCCAAGAACGTGTGCAAGAACGTATGCAAGTTGAAAAGGTTCCTGTATACGGGACGACGGATACCTCACCGGACACAAGTCCACGAATCACTACGGACGTACCTAAGACCAAACCCGTGAAAATTCCAGGCAGAGTAGCTGCATGCAAGCGCTTAGCCGAATGGAACTGGAGGAGCAGAGAAGCAAAGCGCGCACTCTCGGAATCGCAGAAACAACAGGAATTGATGCCACCAGCTGAAGCAAAGAATGCGTCACGGCAGCATGAGCAGCTGCAAGATGAGCAAGAACCTGCCCCTCTTCCTAACGGGGAAGAAAGCATGTCCGGCTTCTATTTGCTTTCCATTGCCGGCTTTATTGTTTCGCTTCTTGGACTGTATTACAAGCGCCACGAAGCCCTCGGGTTGTTAAAAGCCGCTCGAAAGCCCACCACGAGTCCACAAAAAGTAGACCACACATGCAAAGCTTTAACAGACCATGTCAACACCCACGCGAGCGCTGCTGGGACAGCACCACCAACACCAAAACAAAGCAGTGCTTTGGTTAACATGGACTAGCATTTGAAGGCACACCAACCTGGAAGATGGACGCTGCGACGATAACTGGGCTGGTGGCTGGATACGGCTGGCTGGCCAAAAAGATCGTCAAAGAGCCCATGACCGGCGATCCTAGTTTGAACGTTATGAACTATGCGAAGCTTACGGCAGTTGTGGCTGGAAGCCTGGTAACCAAGCGCTATCTCGAAGACCAGAAAATCATGCCTAAGTCTATTTGAAGCACCCGCACCTTATGTGCATTATCTACATAAACATGGCGAGCATTGCTATAGTGTTCGGCGGCGCGGTCCTCAACTACCTCGCCAGATACCTTTCGGGTGACGACCCTGGTAAAGCGCAAGCGGAGAAGGAAAGACACGACCGAGCCCTCGAGAAGTACCAAGCCGACGTTGCGCGATGATACCAAGAGGTAAGAGAAAGGCTCCAGGACTGGATCGCGGCGCAAGACAGGATGAAATATACCACTTCGCAAGACCTCGCCAACGTGGACTACGCCCTCAAGCTCTACAATCGGACACACAGACGCTCTCGCCGTCGGATACTTGGCTAGCCCTTTCTTTAGGCCTGCCTTTAGACCCTTTCGCGCCCTAGGTATACATGAGTACAATGGGCCCACCTGAAGAGCTGTATGGTGCGATGCTGGAGGTTGGACACTGCGCGAAGCGGGATAAAGTCCCCGGGCCTCTCGCTGACACTATGATCAACGTGGCCCGGAAAAACCTGGAGTTGTGGCGGGCCGATTAGGCTTCCATGGTGCGATTTGCGGCTGGGGTGCTGTTCGGGCCAACCAACCTTCGGGTCACAACCGGGCAGCTACCGGAGCTCTGTTCGCGTGCCTGTTGGAGATTGATCGGGCTGTTGGAATATATTGTCCAGCAGTCACAATGGCAGCAAAACGCATGTCCGATGATGAGCTAAACGCATTCCTTCGTCCCATATACTATGCCAGGGGCGGCTTTCAAGGAGTGACTGCCCTTCACGCGAAACTACCCAAAGGCTCGGCGTCCATTGACCGTGTCCGAAAGTGGGCTACCGCTCAACCCGTTGGTGGGTACACTCAAACAAAACCACCACCAACCACATATGCTTACTTCACCGAGGAGATACCGAATCGGATCCATCAATCTGATCTCTTGTTTCTACCCACTGATCGCGGGTACAAGTATGCTCTGACCGTAGTTGACGTTGCTTCTCGCTATAAAGCTGCCCTCCCTTTGAAAACCAAAACGGCCGCAGTCGTCTCGCGTGAGTTGGCTAGCATATATGCAGAAGGACCGCTGACCTGGCCTAAAGTGCTAATGGTTGATGACGGAACCGAATTCAAAGGTGCAACCACGAAGCTGTTAACGGACCATGGCGCAGAGATACGACGAGCAGAACCCGGCCATCATAGAAGCCAAGCCTTTGCCGAGTCATTTCACCGTTGACTCGCGCAACGACTCTTCCGCGCACATTACTCCAAAGAGCTGTTGACCGGAAAAACCAACCGCGAGTGGGTCTCAGCTTTGCCTATAGTCGTTGCTGACATCAATGCCACAAAGACGCGAATGACCGGCTTGCCTCCGGAGAAAGCCATCAAAATGAAGCGAGTGCCTCTGTTGGCATCGGAAAAGGCCCCCCAGCCTGAAGTTCCTCTGTCGGTCGGCACGGAGGTTTACATTGCTGAGAACGAAGAAGATCTGCAGGAGAAAGGCCGGCGGCGCGCAACCAACCCTTGGTGGACGAGTCGGACGTATCCCATCCTAAAGCGAGTTATGGAACCCGGGCAGCCCATCCTGTACTATACCTCCTACTCCAAGCACGATCATGTCGAGCACGTGGTTGACAGTGAGTACGTGGTATGCACCCGTGTATTTGGTGCGTCCCTTTTCCCTGTCTTCTATCGTATGTCGTTTCAGCCTTGCAGCTATGAGATCCTCGCTGGGTGTGGATTGTAGTTGTGTAGGGATGAGTGGTCCTGGCGCGTTGTTCGGAGGTAGAACGCGTACAATCTGATCTGCTTTTTGTAAACGAGAGATACCAGTGTACACAGAATTGGTAATCCATCCCTCTAGACTGTGATCTACGATGAAGAGACGGCTTGGTGCTTGTATTGTTTCACCTTGTACGCGATGGACAGTGCCCCAGCCAGCATATTTCCATTCTAGTGGCAGTCCTTGTAGGACGATATCCAGAGGGACCTTTACTAACGTGCCTTTGTATGCGGCAACTCTCTCTGTTGATCCAGGAATTTTTACTGGTTGCCCTTGCTTTCTATAACGGTGCGCTACGCTAGGATCAGGGTCGAATCGTATGGTGGCGGGAGAGCCTGGATAGCTCTGTTGATGATGTTCTAGCAACAGCCGCTGAACCTGAGCCCCCATCTTGTTGGTCGAGCACACCCAAATGTCGTCTGGTCGCGTTTGATTGATCGCTGACTCAAACTCAACGCCATTCCATTCCTCTCTGAATACCTCGAGCTGAATCGTGTCCGTTTGTCACCATATACGACCTTTTATGTCATTCAACCTTGAGGTCGGCCTACCATGGCAAGGAGCATCGTCGTTGTTTTTACACATGCTGTAAGGGAGATTGCACTTCTCGCAGATGCATCGGTAATCCGTGCCGAACCATCGTACATTCTCAGGTCCAGCCCACTCCTCAATCATGGCATGAGGGCCTTCTTTGTCGCCCCAAGGAGGCACTTGGCCAACGTCGCCACTACAGACTACCTGACAGGGACGGGTAGCAAGGTACGTTAGGGTATAGCGCAGTACTTTGGTTTGAATCTTGCAGCATTCATCGATGATGATAACTTCGGCGAGGTGGTCCAGTCTGTGGCCGAGTGAAGTTGGGTCCCAGTCCTCTATCGGCTTGTTGGCTGGTATGCAGAGGTAGTGGTGGTACTTTTGCGCATTGACTGAGACGTCGTCATCGGCAGGACGAGGATTATTGCGATGGTCGTCTGCTAGATCGTTTTGTGGAGTTAGCACCACTATCTTTCGCCCCTTAAACATCTTCACGGCCCATTCTGTTTTCCCTGAACCGCCTTGGCCAGCGAGGTACATGCGCGCTGAGGCTGCCGCTTTGAGGTCTGCTGCAAGGCTTGGTGCGGTGCTAGGCCCTTGTTGTGGCAAGCTGCCACTCAGTTTCGAATCCCACGCAGCCTCGGGCCTCCACTCGTACCCAGACCTCTTGCGACGCCACTCGCCATATCTCGGATTGTGCTCCACGAGGCGAGTCTCTATCTCCTTGGGAACCTGCTTGGCGTATATGGCATCAGTACAAACTCTGAGCACATCCCCTCGTGGAAACCGGCGAAGCATGCGGCGATATTAGTGTAAGCTAAGACGAAGGCTCTGATGTGATACCATAGGGAGCGACGTTTGCCATCCTTGTATTGTATCAAGTGGGCACCATCTGCGTGTTCGAAGTTAAGGAGATGGTCCGCCCCGGCGAGAAGGTTAGTCAGATAAGCTGCTTCTTCGGAGTCGCGAACCACAATGGAAGACTCGTCTGCGTGTCGAGCGCATTTTCCTACGAACCGCACGGCAAGGTCACGACCTTCAGGATAAAGGGGATCCTTTTTTCTCTGATCAGGCGAGTACGGAAATCGAATAGACTCTTTCTTTCCAACGCTGTATAGTACATTTCTAACCGTGGCTTTTGTCATGTCTCCGGCGTCGATGAGATCTGTCAGCTCGGGCGTAGTAATCCAGCCGTCGTTTTGCTGTAGGTGTTCTCCTATACGACCAGATGCGTAAGGATGGCACTCATCTGAGAACTCCCATTCAGACAGCTGCACTGCTCCAGTCAGCTGAAGGACATCGCTCAAAGGTCACCCCTCAACATTCGCGCTACGATAAACGTTCGTAGGGAAGCCATACTTTCGAACCAGGTCCATGGCATCCGATGCACCACCAAAGACACTATCCTCACAACCCAGATAGGCTGCACGCATATCAATATGGGCATGATTTTGATTGCCAAAGTCCTCACGGCTATTCCAAACTTTCGACTCAACCTGTGCTGCTTGCCATACATCCTGGTGCTTAGGAGGAGTAGGGCAGATGTTTTCCCTCTGAAGCCATTTCTTGAAGTGGTAACCCGTCGCTCCACCCATCGAGTGAGTGGCCTCCAGGTACTCTTGATAGGCTGGATGATCCTGGGGTAGCCACTCAGGTTCGTGTCCTGTTTCATCCGTGAAGGTGTGATCGATAGCAGCGCTATCCCTTTGAGAGCGGTACAGTTTCCCTTCGTGCGTGACTATCACGTGCCCGCACAGCCATATTCGTGATCTGCGGGGAATGGCCCTGTTGACGAAGCGGATCAGCGTCTCGCGTATCTTGGCCTCGCGGGTCTTAATACTAGTGCTCGTTAAAGGTTTGTCTTGATACGTAGCATGCAGCTCTTTTTCTGCTTCGGGATCAAGGCCATGGATGCTCGTGATGGCTGGCGGATCAGTGGGAAGCTCCGCCCACGCGTGATTGTTGTGACATGGGATTGTGATACGCGTTTTCGTAGCATATCTACCAGAGTCCCATAGAGGGTTGCCAAGGGCGTCTACGGCTACAAGTTTAACTTCTAGCTTCTTCTCCAGCTCGAACAGGTCTTCTTTGGTGCATCCGGAGACTGATAGCCTCTTGTCAAATTTCTCCAGCACCTTACTTCGCGTTTTAGTAAGCCCCAAGGAGCGCGCAGTGCATCGACTTTGGAGATAATCAGTGACGAATCGAACGACACAATTCGCAAAGTCTTTGTCGTCCTCGGGCGTGTACATTGGACCAGGCTCTGCGTTTTGTACTGGTAGGGGGCGAAGCTCGTAGCGAACGTAGACGAGATACTCGCGTCCTTTTTCCCAGATGTTGTTGTCCACCCCTTCCAAAGCCCCGATGGTAACCTTGTCTCCTCGTTTGACCAATGCGCCGCCTACCTTGTGCTCAGATCTTCCCTCCTCCTCCGATACTGGCGCTAGGGGTTATCCCGCGGGAGCCTTCCCGACCACCGTAAAGAGCCTGTAGCGCTGATAAGGGTCCAACATTTCCAGCATTTCGGGTAGGAGAGCGTTTGCCCTCAAGGTTTCGCGTTCGTGAGAAACCCACCACACAGAACCGTCCTCGTCGATATCGGGGCCGCGCACGACTGGCTTTGGTTCAATGAGACCAGTTTCACCCAGTTCACGAATCTCTTCGTAGGTCTCGGGGGTGATGCTCCGTCCTAACATAATTGCCTCACCGTTTGGAAATAGACGATGGGCGCCTCCCACGAATAGGGAGTAGTGCCGCCCGTCAGTCAACATTTCGGGTCCCCTCTCTTCGTGATGAGAGAGTGGATCGAATTCGTGCCACGGCTCGACTATCTTGGGAGCCTCAGTCTCAGCGCGTTGTGGCCGCGCTTTTTCCGGGATTAGCGGCATGAGCAGCGTGTGTTTGATATCCTCGGTATGTCCTCGTCCAGGACATTGTGGACTATGGCTGCTAGAGTAGAGGGTGCCCTAGAATCGGGCATGTCATTCAATATCTCTTCGATGTATGCATCCATTTTTACGGGTATACTCTACATCTGGTAAATCTCTAAACGGGGTGACGAGACAAGCTCTTGGACAACTGCACCTAATCTCCGCCGCGCTTTCTTTTCCGCGTAAGCAAGCTTTTGAACCACTCTATGTGCCCCGCAAGCAGTGCACAAATGAGATTGCGACTGCGTTCCCACCCCACAACTACGACACGGAACCGGCGTTACTCGTCCTAGTCTTTGCTTTTGCCTGTGAATCTTGCAATATTCGTAGATACAGCTTTTATTGCACCTTTGAGTCGTATTGATCGTCAACCACTGGCACCTGTTTTGTCTCTTCATTTTTGACGGCATACTCGTTGCCACAGAAATCTCTAATTGCGTATGTACGTTGCGGGCGTTCGCGTACATAAATAATTGCCCCAATTGTGTACATACGCGGAGCCTTACGTGCCTTACGCCTACGTTACGAAAAACCGCTGGGGGGCTCGGTGGGGGCGGCCGCTTCCCCCCCAGGTTTATCTGAACGTTCCCAGTCCCTCCCCCCTTTATTTTCAACTGTGTAACCAACTGTGTCATCCGCTATAGTCCCTAAAGCTGTTTTGTCCGTAATATGTATAAGCCCCCACATTTGTCCGTGATTGGTTGTAGCCCTGAAACATATTAAATTTTGCTCGTGATTAATTATACTGCCCAAAATTTGTCCGTGATTCGCTATATTCCCCCAGAATTTGTCTGTGATTTGCCATAAACCCCCACAGTTTATGCGTGATTCGCTATATTCTTCCAACATTCATATGTGATTCGTTATAATCGCCAAAACTTTTCCACGATTCGCTGTATGGACCAGAAACGTTTGTTTATAATTAGGCATATGTAGCTTCCAAAAATGTGTCCATGATTTGCTATGGTCCCCCAAATTTGTTCGTGATTAACTACAGTCTCAAATAGTTTATCCGTGATTCGTTATAGTCGCCAAATATTTTGTCCGTGATTCGTTACAGTCCCCCAAATTTGTTTGTGATTAACTAGTACATGCAGCCTCCATTAGTTTATATGTGATTCGTTATAGTCTCCAAAAATGTGTCCGTGATTCGTTATAGTCCACCAAATTTGTTCATGATTGACTACAGTCTCCAATAGTTTATCCGTGATTTGTTATAATCTACAAACTTTTGTCCGTGATGTGCTATCAGTCCCTCAAATTTGTTCATGATTAACTAGTCTCCAATAGTTTATCCGTGATTTGTTATAATCTCCAAACTTTTGTCTGTGATGTGCTATCAGTCCCCCAAATTTGTTCATGATTAACTACAGTCTCCAACAGTTTATCCGTGATTTGTTATAATCTCCAAACTTTTGTCCGTGATGTGCTATCAGTCCCCCAAATTTGTTCATGATTAACTACAGTCTCCAACAGTTTATCCGTGATTTGTTATAAT